>MDKI01161264.1:0-21325 GCA_005239505.1 Nicotiana paniculata | reverse complement strand
GTATTTTTATCATTAAAACACCTAAAATGCACGGTATATAATGCTAAATATCATGAATTCTAGCCACGCATCAACGGGGAAACAGATATCACATCATAATGCATGTCCCTCATCATTACCTGCACGGAAACACCCTTCATAACATGAAATCACAAAATTATGGCATGGCATCACCCTTCGTGCATTAGCACTCACTCAAAATATCACGCACGGCATCACCCTTCGTGTTTTTACTCTCAATAATATGGCACGGCATCACCCTTCGTGCTTTACACTCTTCCTCACATGATAATGAATATAAACAATGGCATGGCATCACCCTTCGTGCTTTACACTCTTCCTCACATGATAATGAATATAAACAATGGCATGGCATCACCCTTCGTGCTTTACACTCTTTCCTCACATGATAATTAATATAAACAATGGCACAACATCACCCTTCGTGCTTTACACTCTTCCTTACATGATAATGAATACAAATAATGGCACGGCATCACCCTTCGTGATTTACACTCTTCCTCACATGATAATGAATACAAACAATGGCATGGCATCACCTTTCGTGCTTTACACTCTTTCCTCACGTGATAATGAATATGAAATGGCACGGCATCACCCTTCGTGCTTTACACTCTTTCTCACCCAAACAAATGAAATGATAGCATTCTGACAAGGGAAATCAACAGCATAAACAACGATAGAAACCATACTATCCCGGCAAGGGAGTCAACAATGGAAACAATATCACCCCGGCAAGGGAAAATAGCTATAACAAATCTCGCTTAATTAATTAGCTTCACGAAATAAACCTCAACTTGAACAAATACTCAGCAGTAGGCAATACCAAGGAACTACTATTAACATAGAAATTATCAAGTTAAGCCTAAGTAGTGCTCAATGAAAGATCATGTCAGTTACAATCTATGACTCACGTGCATGCTTGACACCAACATATGAATACGCGTTCACACGGAATAATCACTGAAGAGAAATACCAATCATAAAGAAAACAGCTTAACCAGAGAGAAACAAGATGTAACAGTGAATCTAATATATTCAAGTCAATAGTAAGAGGACAACACAAGTAAATTAGTTCCAAGTAAAGGCAAGTCGGCTTAGATATAGGCTATCTAAATTCCTTTTTAAGATTTAGCAAATTTCGAGAGGTTTTCAACAATTCAAGTAAGAGTAACCGCAAAGATAATAATAATAACTCCAATTAATGCTAGACAATTATAGGGTGAGATAATACTAATTTCAATTAACTAGGCAGTTTATAAGTAAAATTGTAGTATGACAGTAGAAGGGTAGGATATTCAGTTAATTCAATTAAGATTACATGAACAACAAAGGGAATCTAAAAGCAAGAAATCCTAATTTACGCAGGAAGAGATGAAACTAGCAATTAAGAACTCAGTCATAACGATTACAAATTCGGGAATATATAAGTACCTAAGAATCCTAAAAGGTCAACCTCCTACAAATAAGTACGAGTACGCACTCGTCACCTCGCGTACACAGCTACAATCAACATAGAAGACTCAAATTCTAAGGGGTAGCTCCCCCACACAAGGTTAGGCAAGATACTTACCTCAAAGACGACAACTCGGTACTCTAAAATGAACTTCTCGGGCAAACAGACATCCGGACGGCTCAATATCAACTAAAAAAACTTCAAAATACACGTAAAACTTGTAAGGAACTATTCTCGATAATAAAATTTCAATCTTTACAAAAATATAAAAATCGAACCAAAAGTCGACCCCCAGGCCAGCACCTCGGAACCCGTCAAATTTTACAAAATACGAATACCCATTCAGATTCGAGTTCAACCATACAAAATTTATCAAATTCCGATGCCATTTGGTCCCTCAAATCACGATTTTTCATTTTAGAATTTTTCTTTCAAAACCAACATTTTCCTCAACTCAAAACACAAATTAAATGATGGAAATAAAGATAAAATCACGGAATATATTTAATTCTAGTTGAAGAATACTTACCCAAACAAATTTCGTGAAAAATCCATCAAAAATCGCTAAGAACCGAGCTCTAGAAGTCAAAATGTGATAAAAATGGCTTAACCCTCGATTTTAAAGATTTATAATCTTCCCAGGTATTTAATGAATCGTGATCGCGTGAGAAGGGATGTGATCGTGTAGAAGAAAAAATATATGCTGACCAAAAGGTGTTATGCGATCGCGAAGCATAGAATGCGATCCCGTAGAAGAATTAATTTGATGCCAAATTGGAAGAACTATGTGAACGCGGACTGAGAAGATGCGAATGCGAAGAACAATCCGGCTAACACTACGCGATCGCAAACTAGTCTATGTGAACGCGATGAATGAAAAACTGGGTGGGTCAGAGCAACACTATGCGATCGCATAGAAGAAACCAGAAGACAGAATCAGCAGTGAAAAATGTAAAAAAATTAACCTGAAACCCATACGAAACACACTCGAGGCCCACGGGACCCCGTCTAATCACACAAAAAAGTCATATAACCTAACACGGACTCGTTTGAGGTCTCGAATCACATAAAACAACGACGAAACGACAAATCACACCATGAATCAAACTTATGAATTTTCAAATCTTCAATTATCAAAACTCAAGTCGAAACCGATCAATTCAACCCGGAATGACGCCAAATTTTGCAGACAAGTCCCAATTAACATCCCGGAGCTACTCCACCTCTCAAAATTGCATTCTGACCCCGATAACCCAAAAAGTCAGTTGTGGTCAAACTGCTCCATTTTCCAACTTTCGCCGAATTACCTCAAATTACTCTACGGACCTCCAAAATCAATTATGGACGTGCGCCTAAGTCTAAAATCACCATACGAAGCTGTTGAAATCACCCAAAACTCATTCCGAGACCGTTTACACAAAAGTCAAACCTCCGGTCAACTTCCATCGCTTAAGCTTGCAAAACTGATTTTTTCCTTCCAATTTGACTCCGGATCATCCGGTAACTGAATCCAACCACGTACGCAGGTCGATATACACAATGTGAAGCTGTTCCAGACATTACGCCACCGAATGGAGCTTAAATTCTAAAAACGACCGGTCGGGTCGTTACATTCTCCCTCTCTTAAAATAACATTCGTCCTCGAACGTGCCAAGATTCACCTCAAACTCATCCAACCACTGATAGCACACTTCCAACACACACCCGCGGGTGATCCCACGTCACCCCAACCTACGTAATCCTGATGACACCATCACAACTGCAATTTAGCCTTCCTATCACCACTGACCAGCCCCATACCTCAATTTCTCACCTTCTACTCATTTCCAAAAGACTCGCGTCTAGATCCATATCCGATATCAGCCTCAACCAGTTTCATCAACTCATGACTACACCCACAAGGTACGGCCACACAATATAGCACACCACACATAGCTCAAAATAACACTTGATCACAATAGCTGCCTAAAAATAACCCAGCACTGGTGATTAGCCTCATATCTGAAGGGACTCTATTTCAACCTCTTATTGTACTGATAATGATGTAATAAACATGAAGACCTCATTATAGGAACCTGAATCACCAAGCCACAACCATCGGGAACACATCCCGCAAGCAGAAACTCAAGAAGCACATAACAAAAATGAATGAATATGAAAAGAGAAACACATAAGGGGAATATCAAACAAGCCCGACAGGAACTACTCTCTACCAATACTGACCCACATAACAATATAACAAGGAAAGAATTAAAGCAAATTAACAAATCACAAGGATCCCATCCTAATGTAACTTCCACCACGGTACTCGGACCGGTCCAAATATATCGAAACACAAAAAATCACGAGGGTCTCGCCTTAAACTCTGAATCACAAATCGAGCATATATCGTACCAATATAAGTCTTCCACTAACTCAGCTCTGCCAATGAAATCATAACGCTCACTTAACTCACATCTCGATAGAGTATCAAATCACAGTTTGTAAACAAAATACTTAGGAAAAATCACATAAAGCTTACCATGATGGACAACAAGGACTCACTTTTAGTCTCACCACTCTCAATGATGAATGAAAACAATGATAGACACGTGCTACCACTCATAGAATCTCCCAACAAGAGTAAACACGAACATAGAGTGTGAAGCATGAAACTCACTCATAAATGAAGCAACAAATAAGGGATTCGTCTCGACTAGCAGAACTATAATAAAATACAAATGGTGCCCCTCTGCAACAGATCAAAACATACCTGTATAATAATATTTGGCACAACGGCCTCCAGCCTACTATACGAGATACATCAATGGGTCGGGCCGGGCCGGGCCTCCCCCTCTGGGGCGCCCTCTACTCACCTGAATACCCTGTTGTGACACACATGCTTGAATCCTGGGACAATCTCTCACCCTATGACTGGTGTCTCCACACTCAAAACAACCTCTCTGCTGACATGGTTGTGGAAACTGCGCAATACGAGTACTCTAATATCTGTGAGTACCTGAAACTACATGCGAAGCCGGTAATGCAACTGAACTTGCTGACCCACAAACCTCTATTGTGTCGTACCCAGCCTCCATAATAAGTACCAGTAGATCTCTCCGGTCTATAAGGCCTCCATGTACTCTCTCTCTCCTGAACTCGTCAGCCCTCCCGCTCCCGGTCCCAGATGCCCTTTAACCGGCGAGCGATCCCTACCGCCTGCTGAAACTAGACATCTACCTCCAACTCTCGGGTCATGCTGAATCAAATACCATGCTTGATCCCCTCAATGAATCTACGGACTTGTCCCCTTACTATAGCAACCAAGGGAGGTGCATACCTGGCCGACTCACTGAAAGGTTTTCAACAACACAAGTCAACTAATTCCATGTAAAGGCAAGTCGGCTAAGATATAGGCTATCCAAATTCCTTTTTAAGATTTAGCAAATTTCGAGAGGTTTTCAACAATTCAAGTAAGAGTAACCGCAAAGATAATAATAATAACTCCAATTAATGCTAAACTATTATAGGGTGAGATAATACTAATTTCAATTAACTAGGCAGTTTATGAGTAACAATATAGGATGACAGTAGAAGGGTAGGAGCTTCAGTTAAGTCAATTAAGATCACATGAACAACAAAGGGAATCTAAAAGCAAGAAATCCTAATTTATGTAGGAAGAGATGAAACTAGCAATTAAGAACTCATTCATAACGATTACAACTTCATACACAGGGAATATATAAGGGCCTAAGAATCCTAAAAGGTCAACCTCCTACAAATAACTCCGAGTACACACTCATCACCTCACGTACACGGCTACAATCAACATAGAAGACTGAAATCCTAAGGGGTAGTTCCCCCACACAAGGTTAGGCAAGATACTTACCTCAAAGACGACAACTCGGTACTCTAAAATGAACTTCTCAGGAGAAAAGACCTCCAGACGGCTCAAAATCAACTAAAATAACTTCAAAATACACATAAAACTTGTAAGGAACTATTCCGGATAATAAAATTTCAATCTTTACAAAAATATAAAAATCGACCCAAAAGTTGACACCCGGGCCCGCACCTCGGAACCCGTAAAATTTTAAAAAATATGAACACCCATTTCGATACGAGTTCAACCATACAAAATTTATCAAATTCTGATACCATTTGGTCCCTCAAATCACGATTTTTTTCATTTTAGAATTTTTCTTTGAAAACCAACATTTTTCTCAACTCAAAACACAAATTAAATGATGGAAATAAAGATAAAATCACGGAATATATTTAATTCTAGTTGAAGAACATTTACCAAATCGAATTTCGTGAAAAATTCATCAAATATCGCCAAGAATCGAGCTCTAGTAGTCAAAATGTGATAAAAATGGCTTAACCCTCGATTTTGAAGATTTATAATCTGCCAGGTATTTAATGAATCGCGAAACAGGGAATGCGATCGTGTAGAAGAATTAATTTGATGCCCAATTGGAAGCACTATGCGAACGCGGACTGAGAAGATGCGAACGTGAAGAACAATCTGGCTAACACTACGCGATCACGAACTAGTCTATGCGAATGCGATGAAGGAAAAACTGGGCGGGTCAGAGCAACACTATGTAATCGCGTCACCGATTATGCGCTCGCATAGAAGAAAACCAAAAGACAGAATTGGCAGTGAAGAATAGAAGAAAATTGACCTGAAGCCCATCCGAAACACACCTGAGGCCCCCGGGACCCCGTCCAATCAATAAACAAGTCATATAACCTAACACGGACTTGCTCGAGGTCTCGAATCACATCAAACAACGACGAAACGATGAATCACACCATGAATCAAACTTATGAATTTTCAAATCTTCAATAATCAAAACTCGAGCCGAAACCTATAAATTCAACCCGGAATGACGCCAAATTTTGTAGACAAGTCCCAATTGAAATCCCAGAGCTACTCCAACTCTCGGAATCGCATTACGACCCTGATAACCCAAAAATTCAGTTGTGGTCAAACTGCTCCATTTTCCAACTTTCGCCGAATTACCTCAAATTACTCTACGGACCTCCAAAATCAATTACGAACGCGCGGCTAAGTCCAAAATCACCATACGAAGCTGTTGACATCACCAAAATTATTCCGAGGCCGTTTACACAAAATTCAAACCTCCGGTTAACTTCCATCGCTTAAGCTTCCAAAACTGAAATATTTCTTCCAATTTGACTCCGGATCATCCGGTAACTTAATCCAACCACGCACGCAGGTCGATATACACAATGTGAAGTTGTTCAAGACCTTACGCCATCGAACGAAGCTTAAATTTTCAAAACGACCGGTCGGGTCATTACAATCCCATCCCGTAGTTTCGAATTTATCATACAATACAGGGGATCTCCCGGAATACGTCCGTAGTCCCAAAACAAATATGCAGTGCTGGGGGATCTTCTGAAATACGTCCGTAGTCCCAAAAAAAATATGCAATACATTGTTGTCCCAATTTAAATATGCAATACGAGGGGATCTCCCGGAATACGTCTGTAATCCCAATATAAATATGCAGTACATGAGGATCTCCCGAAATATGTCTGTAGTCCCAATTTAAAATATGCAGTACAGGTGGATCTCCCGGAATACGTCTGTAGTCCCAATTTAAATATGCAGTGTAACAAACAAAGACAACAATTATAGCATGGTAGAAAACTCGTACATCACCACATCAAATACAAAGAAACAATGACAATAATACAAAGTACAGTGAGTAAATCAATACAAGAACTTCAATTCACAAAGTAACAGCAAAACATCATTCACAAGGAATAGTCACGGTAAAGAATTCTAAGTGTAAAGAGAACAACTTAACCAGGGAAAAACAAGACGTAGCAACTAATCCACAATATTCAAGCCAAAAATAAGAAGCCAACACAAGTCAAATAATTCCAAGTAAGGACAAGTTGACTAAGATATAAGTTATCTAAACTCCTTATGAGGTTGTGCAATTATGAGAGATATTCAACAATTCAAATAAGGGTAAGCAGTAAAAGATACTCGTAAATCCAATCAAGGTTAAACAATTATAGGATAAGATAATACAAATTTCAATTATACAGGCCATTTATGAAAAGTATAGCATAACGGTAGAAGAGGTAAAACCTTCAGTTAAGTCAATTAGGAATCAAATAGGCAATAGATTGAATCTAAAAGCATGAAATTCTAATTTAAGTAGGTAGAGATGAAACTAGTAATCATGAACTCACTCTTAACAAATACAACTTCATTCACAGGGAATATAAGGACCTAAGAACCCCAAAAGGCCAACCTTCTACAAATAAGTCTGAGCACGCACTCGTTACCTCGCGTACACTGACTACAATCAACATAGAAGACTCAAATCCTAAGGAGTAATTCCCCCACACAAGGTTAGGCAAGATACTTACCTCAAAGAAGACAACTCGGTACTCTAAAATTGACTTCTCGGGTGAAAAGTCCTCCGGACGGATCAAATCCAACTAGAACAACTTCAAAGTACACATAAAACTTATAAGGAAATATTCCGGATAATAAATTTTCAATCTTTATAAAAATCTAGAAAGTGACCCAAAAGTCGACCCTAGGACCGCACCTCGGAACCCAATAAAATTTATAAAATCCGAAAACCCATCTAATTACGAGTCCAACCATACTAATTTCATCAAATTCCGATACCAAATCGATGTTCAGGCCCAGTTATTCTCTTTAGAAAAAGTTTGGATAAAAACCCTCAATTCTCCAATCAAAATATGGATTAATTCAAAAAAATAACTTCTGTAACCATATTAAAATACAAAAATTATTCTTATATACTTACCCCTATGAAAAGACGAGAAGAACACCGCAAAAATCACCTCAATCGGAGCTCTAGAACTCAAGATATGCTAAAACTACTAAAATGACGCGGTCTGATTTTGTTATACTCAGGGATTTTCGCATTTGCGACCAAAATACCCGCACCTGTGTAATTCCAGCTGTCAATTCCTTATTTGTGGACCATTTTGCGCACCTGCAGCTCCGCGGATGCGGACCCAACTTCGCATATGCGGAACACCAGCACCAACTCTCTTATCCGACACTAAAATGAGCATAACTTCCTCATACGATGTCCAAATTCGACGATTCTTTTTTATATATATCTGTAATTACGATACGGATCTAATTCTTCAAAAAAAACAGAAATTGGAGCTCATTTTCTTAATTTGGTACCATTTATGCTTGAAGAAACGATGCCGAAATATCAAAAACAAGCGCAACACAACCCAGACCTATCCGAAACTCACCCGAGCCCCTCGGGACCCTGTCTGAACATACAAGTAAGTTCAATAACCTAACACGGGCCCGCTCGAGACCTCAAATCACATCAAACAATGACGAAACTACAAATCATACCATGAATCGAACTTATGAACTTCCAAATCTTCCAACTTCTAAAACCGTGCCGAAACCTATCAAACCAACCCGGAATGACATCAAATTTTGCAGGCAAGTCCCAATTGACTTAACGGGGTTTTTCCAACTCTCGGAATCTCATTCCGACCCCGGTATCACCAAAGTCAACTATTGGTCAAACTTCTCCATTTTCCAAACTTCAACTTTTTCCAACTTTCGCCGAAATGCCTCAAATTATCCTACAGACCTCCAAACCTGAATTCGGATGCACGGCTAAGTCCAAATTCACCATACGAAGCTGTTGGCATCATCCAAAACTCATTCAGAATCAAATTACACAAAAAGTCAAATTCAGGTCAAATTTTCACCGCTTAAGCTTCCAAAACTAGAATCCTTCTTCCAATTCCACTCTGAATCATCTGGTAATTGAATCAAACCATGCACGCAGGTCGATATCCATAATGTGAATCTTCTCAAGGCCTTATGCCCCAAAATGGAGCATAAATTCTCAAAACAACTTGTCGGGTCGTTACGGCTCGTATGAACGTAATTTTTGTAACTGGAGAGTATGTATAAAAATAGTCAAGACCTTCTCGTTGTCTATACGCTTTGACCACAAGTCTTGCCTTATATTTATCAATAGTGCCATCATCTTTCATTTTCCTCTTAAATATCCATTTAGAACCCAATGATTCAGGAGGAAGATCAACCAATTCCCATGTATAGTTGTTCAATATGGATTCCATTCCACTATTGACTGCCTCTTTCCAAAATAATGATTCCAAAAAAGACATAGTTTCTTTAAATGTTCGAGGCTCATTTTCCAATAAGAAAGTCACAAAATCTAGTCCAAGTGAAGTAGACATTCTTTGACATTTTTGACGTCTTGAATCCTCCTAATTAGATGTACTTTCTTTTGTTTCTTCCAGAGGTCGTTTAGATCCTTCACTAATCGACTCACATTCCTTTTTATACAGATATATATTTCAAAGAACTCAGCATTATCTGATTCTATAACCGTATTATTATGAATGTCGGAATTTTCTGATTTATGAACCAAAAATTGATATGCTAAACTATTGGTGTGATATCCTATGAAAACACAATCAACGGTTTTCGGTACTATTTTTACCCTTTTGGGTTTAGGAACTTGCACATTTGCCAAACACCCCCACACTTTAAAATAATTCAAGTTGGGCTTCCTTTTTTTTCATTTTTCATATGGAATGGACTGCGTTTTGCTATGGGGTAATCGATTTAGTATCCGGTTAGCCATAAGAACGGCTTCCCCCCACAAGTTCTACGATAGACCAAAACTTATCAACAATGCGTTCATCATCTCCTTTAATGAACGATTCTTTCTTTCCACAATCCCATTGGATTTTGGCATGTTAGGGGTCGTTGTTTGATGAATAATTTTATATTGTAAAAATATTTTTTCAAAAGGAGATTCATATTCACCACTCCTATCACTTCTTATCATTTTGATTTTCTTGTTAAGTTGCATTTCAACTTCATTTTTGTATTGATCGAATGCATCTATTGCGTCATCTTTACCATAAAGTAAGTAAACACAACAATATCGAGTACTGTCGTCAATAACACTTATGAAATACTTCTTTCCACTGTGAGATGGTATTGAATTCATGTCACAAATATCTGTGTGAATTAAGTCTAAAGGATTTGAATTCCTTTCAACTGACTTATAAGGATATTTAACATACTTAGATTCCACACATATTTGACATTTTGATTTGTCGCATTCAAATTTGGGCAATACTTCCAAATTAATCATTTTCCACAAGTTTTTATAATTGACATGTCCCAAACGGATATGCCATAAATCATTTGACTCAAGTAAGTAAGAAAAAGCTAGAATTTTATTATTCTCAACGACCATTACATTCAATATGAAAAGGCCCTCAGTAAGGTAACATTTTTCTTATTAACATCTCATTCTTACTTATTACAACCTTATCAGATACAAAGATACACTTAACTCGTTCTTAACGAGAAGTCCAGCAGAGACTAAGTTCTTCCTAATCTCGGGAACATGAAGGACGTTGTTCAGAGTCACCACCTTGCTAGAAATCATTTAAGAAATATCTTCCCACATCCTTCAATTTTAACAATTGTAGAATTTCCCATAGAAAGCGTCTCTTCGGGTCCAATGGGAGCATATGTAGTAAACACTTCTCTAACAGCTCAAACATGGCGAATGGCTCCAGAATCAATCCACCACTCCTTAGGATTTCCCACCATGTTGCATTCAAAAAGCATAGCACACAAGTCATCAACATCTTCGTGCTTTTCAAACATGGTTGATTTACCCTTCTTTTTGTCTTTCCTTGAAGCATAAGAATATGCAAATATATGTCCATCTTTTCCACAGTTGTAGCAATTTTCGTGAACCATTTTTTGCTTGGGTTGCTTTTATGTCTAGAAGCCTTCTTCCTTTTTTTATTATTTTGAGGAGCATCCTCAACAATGTTTGCTCCCATTATTGTTGAGTTTCCACGACCTTCCTTTTCAGCAACTTTGTTGTCCACTTTGATTCTCAACCGAACAATGAGATCTTCAAGCGACATCTCCTTGCGTTTGTGTTTCAAGTAGTTTTTGAAGTCTTTCCACAAAGGAGGCAACTTCTCAATCATCGATGCAACATGGAATTCTTTATTGATGACAAGACCTTCAATGAAAATTCTGTTAGTAAAAATAATAAAATTTATACTTTCAACATTAGTATTAATTCGACTTATACCTTCAGCAAGGAGATCGTGAACAATCACTTGCAATTCCTGGACTTGGGTAATAACAGACTTGCTATCTACCATTTTGTAGTCCAAAAACTTAGCAGCAACGAATTTCTTCAACCCAGCATCTTCAGTTTTATATTTCCTTTCAAGTGGAATCCACAGTTCTTTTGACGTCTCCACATTACTATAGACGTTATACAGATCGTCCTACAGTCCGCTAAAAATGTAATTCTTGCATAGAAAATCAGAATGCTTTCACACCTCAGGCACGAGAAAGCGTTTATTTTTTGGAGTTTCGTCGGGCAGAACAAGAACATCTTCCTTAATGAACTTCTGTAGACTTAAATTCGTAAAGTAGAAGAACATCTTCTGCTTCCACCGCTTGAAATCAATTCCAGAAATTTTTTTGAGTTTTTCTGTCGGTGCAATGTCGGTGTTGTTTGGCTTGTCGATGCATTAGCAGTCACCATCGAAATAGTCTTGTTTCCATTGTCATTCTTCATTTCTGCAAAAGAATATCACAAACAAACTTTTATTAAACTGAGAAAATCGCGTAGATTTTAATCTCCAATGCAGTAGAAAATCGCCACGAAGGCTTTAATCTCCAAATTGGGAGAATAAAACCACAAAGGTTTTAGTTTCCGGAACAGTAAGTATAACACAAATACATAAAACAATTAAGTTCCTTATAGTTTGTTAGTATACTGTATTTGTAAAATAATTCTAGAGACAAAAAATAACGTATAAACAGAAATGTTAAAAGAAACAGAATTTAATCCGAGCCCACTAAATTCACAATGTTTCCTTAAGGAACTTAATCCCCCCCCTAGTACCCAAGGTTGTGGATATTTCCTCCCAGGATAGAACGAATTATGCACTGGTGTAGCGGTACTTCAAACCCCAGTATTTGAGTGAACACAATGATCGGTAGCAGATCACACTTACTGTTACTTTCTTTATAGTTAAAATAATGCAGAAGAAATAAGGAGAACTCAGAATTTCGTATGGAAAATCTGAGACAATGAAATGCTATTTATAGCCAATATGTTGAGTTTAAATTGAAGAGGTGCAACTCTTCAGAAGGGCTATCATGACCGTTTACGTAAAATGGGCATAACAAAAATGGTTATTTACGCAACAATAAAACGGGAATTCAAAACCTTAATTTTCCGTTACAAAATCGAAAAATGGCCGAGGAGGGAACTTAATTTTCCGTTAAAAAAATGGAAAACGGACGTTGTGGAAACGGATAATTTGGATTTAATATTAATTTTCCATTACAAAAATAGATATTTAATAATATTACGTTAATATTAACTAATAAAAAATAAATTTGGCCAAAACATTATACAATCAATCGATCATTTGACAAAATCCAAATCCAAATCCGAAACCGAAACCGAGCGAGCGAGCAACGAATATGGCGCGAGGATTGCCTTCTTCTTAACTCTTTAAGAGCTAGAAGAAGAGAAATTGTATATATACCGATCAAAAATCCTTTCCTCTTCCAATATGGGACAATGTACCTTTGCCAAGGAGGGAAACTCAAATATTTCATTTTCCCTCCACTTCCCATTCACCCTCTTTTAAGCTAAAATAAGCTTAAAACCCCAACAATCCCCCACATGAATGGGGAATGGCTATATCATAAAACTATGCATGAAAAACTGTGTGATTCACAAGCAAGGATTAATCGCATCTGGATAAGTAGGTTTTCCTTTGAACTTTCTAAAGTGAACTTATGTCGGATATACTCGGTCAATCGGTAGATTTGGTATCTTTGAACCGTCGAAATTTGGTGTATACCTAGACACCCGTAAGTCACACAATCAAACCTTAACCGTCTTTGATTCTTTTTGTTGTGTTCGTTTCAGCCATGAATACCGCCTGATTTCATAAGTGCGTAGAAAACTGGCCTTACAAAATTCTCCTTGAAGTGGCTAACGCTTCACACTTACATATGTGATTCCTAAATGTGTCATCCCTTGATATACCCCATATCAAATTTAGAAATTACTAAAAGCCTTAATGTTTTATCCTTGGTACTGAACATTGTCTTATCACGAGAATGGACCAAAATTTTAGTTGACAATGTTAAACCGTCATTAATGACTTTGTTTGATCTCCTTAAACCTAGATCGTGGGATCTCCAGTCTTCTAGGTAGAGTTACCGCCACAATGACTTGTTCTCGGCCATAGTCCCATTCCTCTCGATGATTTATCAACTACCTCTATAGTTAGGCCTTTTGTAAGTGGATCCGACATATTATCGCTTGACTTTACGTAGTCAACCGTGATAATTCCTGTAGAGAGTAATTTCCTAATGGTTTTATATCTTCATCGTATATGACGAGATTTACCGTTATACATAATGCCCCCAGCCCTTCCAATTGCCGCTTGACTATCGTAATGTATACATATTGGTACCAACGGTTTGGGCTAAAATGGAATGTCTTCCTAGAAATTCCGAAGCCATTCATCTTCTTCACCGGCTTTATCTAAGGCTATGAACTCAGCCTCCATTGTTGAGCGGGCAATACAAGTTTGTTTGGACGACTTCCAAGATGCCCCTCCTCCACCAATACTGAGTACATATCCACTTGTGGACTTAGAATCAGTTGAACCGGTGATCCAATATGCATCACAGTATCCCTCAATCACCGCATGATATTTAATATAGTGCAAAGCAAAGTCCTGGGTATGTTCTAAATATCCCAAAACTTGCTTCACTGCCATCCAATGAGATTGACTTGGATTTCTCGTGTATTGACTCAATTTACTTATAGCACAAGCTATATCTAGTCGTGTACAATTATGATATATATTAAGCATCCCAACACACGAGCATAATCTAATTGTGATATGCTTTGGCCTTTGTTCTTTGCTAGTGCAAGATTCACGTCAATTGAAGTCTTTGCAACTTTAAAATTTAAGTGCTTGAATTTTCCAAGTATTGTCTTAATATAATGAGATTGTGACAATGCCAGACCTTGAGGAGTCTTTTGGATCTTAATCCCCAGAATTAAATAAGCAACTCCCAAGTCCTTCATATCAAACTTTCTAGTTAGCATACGCTTAGTTGCATTTATGTTGGCAATGTCTTTACTCATTATCAGCATATCATCCACATATAAGCAAACAATGACTATGTGATTTTTAATGTACACAAATTTATCACATTCATTTATCTTAAAATCATTTGACAACATTGTTTGGTCAAATTTTGCATGCCATTGTTTGGGTACTTATTTTAGTCCGTAAAGGGACTTAACGACTCTACATACCTTCTTTTCTTTACCTGGAACCACAAAGCCTTCAAGTTGTTCCATGTATATTTCTTCCTCCAAATCTCCATTTAAGAAGGCCGTTTTAACGTCCATTTGATGAATTTAAAGACCATAAACTATAGCTAATGCTACTAATGTACGTATGGACGTAATTTATGTAACTGGCGAGTATGTATCAAAATAGTCAAGACCTTCTCGTTGTCTATACCCTTTGACCACATGTCTTGCCTTATATTTATCAATAGTGCCATCATCTTTCATTTTCCTCTTAAAAATCCATTTATAACCCAACGGTTTATTTCCAGGAGGAATATCAACCAATTATCATGTATGGTTGTTCAATATGGATTCTATTTCACTATTGACTGTCTTTTTCTAAAATAATAATTTCGAAGAAGACATAGCTTCTTTAAATGTTCGGGGCTCATTTTCCAATAAGAAAGTCACAAATCTGGTCCGAATGAAGTAGACGTTCTTTGACGTTTACTAACTATTGGATCCACCTGATTAGATATACTTTCTTTTATTTTTTCCCGAGGTCATTTAGATCCTTCACTAATCGACTCACATTCCTTTTTATACGGATATATATTTTCAAAGAACTCAACATTATCTGATTCAATAACCGTATTATTATGAATATCGGGATTTTCTGATTTATGAATCTGAAATTGATATGCTTCACTATTGGTCGCATATCCTATGAAAACACAATCAACAGTTTTCGGTCCTATTTTTACCCTTTTGGGTTTACGAACTTGCACTTTTTCCAAACACCCCCACACTTGAAAATAATTCAAGTTGGGCTTTCTTCCTTTCCATTTTTCATATGGAATGGAATGGATTGCGTTTTTCTATGGGGTACTCGATTTAGTATCCGGTTAGCCGTAAGAATGACTTCCCCCCACAAGTTATGTGGCAAGCCAGAACTTATCAACAATGCGTTCATCATCTTCTTTAATGAACGATTCTTTCTTTCCGCAATTCCATTGGATTGGGGCATGTAAGGGGTAGTTGTTTGATAAATAATTTCATATTGTAAACATATTTCTTCAAAAGGATATTCATATTCACCACCCCTATCACTTCTTATCATTTTGATTTTCTTGTTAACTTGCGTTTCCACTTCATTTTTGTACTACTTGAATGCGTCTATTGCTTCATATTTACTATTAAGTAAGTAAATATAGCAATATCGAGTACTGCGCCAATAGAAGTTATGAAATACTTCTTTTCACCCCGAGATGGTATTGACTTCATGTCGCAAATATCTGTGTGAATTAAGTCTAAAGGATTTGAATTCCTTTCACTGACTTATAATGATGTTTAACATACTTAGATTTCACACATATTTGACATTATGATTTGTCGCATTCAAACTTTGGCAATACTTCTAAATTAATTATTTTCTGCAAGGTTTTATAATTGACATGTCCCAAACTGATATGCAATAAATCATTTGACTCAAGTAAGTAAGAAGAAGCTCAAATTTTATTATTCTGAATGACCATTACATTCAGTATGAAAAGGCTCTTAGTGACGTAACCTTTTCCTACAAACATCACATTCTTTCTTATTGCAACCTTATCAGATACAAAGACATAATTATACCTGTTCTTAATGAGAAGTTTAGCAGAGACTAAGTTATTCCTAATCTCGGGAACATAAAAGACATTTTTCAGAGTCACCACCTTGCCAGAAGTCATTTTCAGAAATATCTTCCTACATGCATCAATTTTGGCCATTGCAGAATTTCCCTAGAAAGCGTATCTTCGGGTCCAACGGGAGCATATGTAGCAAACGCTTCTCTAACAACATAAACATGGGGAGTGGCTCCAGAATCAATCCACCACTCTTTAGGATTTCCCACCAGGTTGCATTCAAAAAGTATAGCACACAATCATCAACATCTTCGTACTTTTCAACCATGTTTGCTTGACCCTTCTTCTTGTCTTTCCTTGGAGCACGACAATCTACAGATCTGTGTCCAGCTTTTCCACAGTTGTAGCAATTTCAGTTGAACCACTTTCTTGCTTGGGTTCTTTTCGGTCCAGAAGCCTTCTTCCTCTTTTTATTATTTTGAGGAGCATCCTCAACAGTGTTTACACCCATTATTGTTGAGTTTCCACGGCCTTTCTTTTTAGCAGTTTTGTTGTCCTCTTCGATTCTCAATCGAACAATGAGGTCTTCAAGCGACATCTCGTTGCCTTTGTGTTTCAAGTAGTTTTTGAAGTCCTTCCACAAAGGATTCAACTTCTCAATCATCGATGCAACATGGAATGCTTCATTAATGACAAGACCTTCAATGAAAATTCTGTTAGTAAAAATAATAAAATTAATACTTCCAACATTAGTATTAATTTGACTTATACCTTCAGCAAGGAGATCGTGAATAATTACTTGCAATTCCTGGACTTGGGTAATAACATACTTGCTATCTACCATTTTGTAGTCCAAAAATTTAGCGACAACGAATATCTTCAACCCGGCATCTTCAGTTTTGTATTTCCTTTCAACTGCAATCCACAGTTCTTTTGATCTCCACATTACTATAGACATTATACAGATCGTCCTCCAGTCCGCTAAGAATGTAATTCTTGCATAGAAAATCAGAATTATTCCACGCCTCAGTCACGAGAAAGCTTTCATTTTCTGGAGTTTCGTTGGGCAGAACAGGAACATCTTCCGTAATGAACTTTTGTAGATTTAACGTCGTCAAGTAGAAGAACATCTTTTGCTGCCACCGCTTGAAATCAATCCCGAAAAATTTTCCGTGTTTTTCTGTCGGTGCCAATGCCGGTGTTGTTCGGCTTGTCGATGCATTGGGAGTCACCATCAGAACAGTCTTGTTTCTATTGTAATTCGTCATTTCTGTAAAAGAATGACACAAACAAATGTTTAATAAACGGAGAAAATAACGTAGATTTTAATCTCCAATGGAGTAGAAAATCGCCACGTAGGCTTTAATCTCCAAAACGGGAATATAAAACCACAAAGGTTTTAGTCTCCGAAACAGTTAGTATAACACAAATACATAGAACAATTAAGTTCCTTAAGCTTGTTAGTACATTGTATTTGTAAAATAATTCTAGAGACGAAAAATAACGCATTAACATAAATGTTAAAAGAAACAGAATTTAATCTGAGCCCACTGAATTCACAGTATTTTCTTAAGGAACTTAATCCCCTCGTAGTACCTAAAGTTGTGTATTATTTCCTCCCAGGATAG
Source organism: Nicotiana paniculata (assembly GCA_005239505.1). Lineage (NCBI taxonomy): Eukaryota > Viridiplantae > Streptophyta > Magnoliopsida > Solanales > Solanaceae > Nicotiana > Nicotiana paniculata. Next base: position 3,195 of record MDKI01161264.1, on the reverse strand, counting down.
AACGAATTACACATTGGTGTAGCGTTACTTCAAACCCCATTATTTCAGCAAACACAATGATCGATAGCAAATCACACTTACTATTGATTTCTTTGTAGTTAAAACTATGCAGAAGAAATTAGGAGAATTCAGAATTTCGTATGAAAAATCTGAGAAAATGAACTGCGATTTATAGACAATATGTTGAGTTCAAATTAAAGAGGTGTAACTCTTCAGAAGGGCTATCATGATTGTTTACGTAAAACGGCCATAATGTAAATGGCTACTTACGCAATAATAAAACGGGAATTCAAAACCTTAATTTTCCGTTATAAAAACAGAAACGGACGATGAGGAAACGGATAATTTGGATTTAATTTTTTCGTTACTAAAATGGATATTTAATAGTATTACGTTAATATTTACTATTAATAAATAAATTTGGTCCAAAAAATTAATCAATCAATCTATCATTTGACCAAATATAATACGTTAATATTTACTATTAACAAATAAATTTGATCTAAAAAATTAATCAATCAATCGATCATTTAACCAAATCTAAATCCAAATTCAAATCTGAATCTGAAACCGAAGCCGAGCGAACGACGACGAAGACGATGCGAGGATTTACTTCTTCTTAACTCTTATGGTCCAAAAAATGAATCAATCAATCGATCATTTGACCAAACATATACATTAATATCAATCATTTGACCGAAACTGAAGCTGAGCCGAGTGATTGAGCGTCAACGATGGCGCGAAGATTGCCTTCTTCCTAACTTTTTAATAGCTAGAAGAAGAGCAATTGTATTACATATATATTGTTGGTATTATGTGTTCAAAATCAGAAATTAGAAAACTGTTAGAAGAAACAGAAATCTGTAAACGATAAGAAATATTCCGAGTCCACAATTTCCTTGTGTGTCCTTAAGGAATTTTAACTCCCTCACAAGTTGCCAAGGTAATGTATTAAATTCCCCCAGGATGAAACGGAATAAACCTTCCTGCAACAGTGGAAATACAAACTGCAGGATACCAATGAACTCAAAGAACAGAGCAAATCACACTTGACCCTTATGTTTATTTAAAAAAATAATAATGCAATAAAGTAAAAAGACAGGAGATAATTTCAGATTTTCCTTCTTAGAAAAATGAGGCCAAGCCTTTAAATTTATAGACAATCAAAGGGTGAGATGAAGAGGTGCAATCCAAAAGGTACCTCTTCCATTTCTCATTCACACCCCTTAATAAAAACGCAACAATCCCCCACATGAATGGGGAATGGACATATGTGGAAAAATATGCATGAAATACTGTGTGATTCGCAATTAAAGACTAATCGCATCTGGATAAGTAGGTTTCCCTTTGAAATTTCCATAGTGAACTTATGTCGGATATACTCGGTCAATCGGTAGATTTGATATCTTTGAACCGTAGACTTTGGTGTATACCTAGACAACCATAAGTCACACAATTAACCCTTAGCCATCTTTTGGTTCTCATTGTTGTGTTCGTTTCAGCCATGAACACCACTTGGTTTATAAGTGCGTAGAGAATTGGCCTTACAGAATTCTCATTGAAGCGGCTTCCACTTCACACGTACTTAGGTGATTCCTAAATGTGTAATCCTTTATTTTGATACCACATCAAACTTAGGTAATCATTAAAGAACGTGTAAAGTTCTATCCTTGTTACTGAACATTGTTTTCATCACGATAAGGGACCAAAGATTTTACTTTGACAATGTTGAATCGGTCAATCACAACTTTGTTTGAGCTCCTTGAACCTAGATCTCGGAATATCCAAAATTCTAGGTAGAGTTACCGCAATGATGACTTGTCCTTGGCCATAGTCTCATTCCTTTAGATGATTTCTTAACTTCCTCTCTAGTTAGGCTTTTTGTAAGCGGATCCACCATATTATCCTTTGATCTTACATAATCAATAGTGATAATTCCACTAGAAAGTAGTTGTCTAACGGTTTTATGTCTTCGTCGTATCTGACGAGACTTTCCGTTATACATAACGCTCCTAGCCCTGCCTATTGCCGCTTGACTATCACAATGCATATAAATAGGTGCCAAAGGTTTGGGCCAAATAGAATATCTTTGAAGAAAATCCAGAGCCATTCAGCTTCTTCACCAGCCTTGTCTAAGGCTATAACCCCATCATCCATTGTAGAGCGATCAATGTACATTTGTTTGGACGATTTTCAAGACATTGCTCCACCGACTGTTTAGAATTGGTTGAATCAAGGATTTAATTTGCATCAATATACCCATATTTATCGCGGTATACTTATTGTAGTGCAAAGCATAATTTGAATACATTTCAAGACTCGTTTGATCGTCATGAAAGTTCAATGCGAACTTCCATATGTCGTAGACTAATGCGTCTCGACATTCTATTGCATATCATATTATTGACTACACTTTAAAGTAGCAATAATATATTATAACAATAGCAGGAATGATTGGCGTCAGTTGTGGCCACAACCTTTTAATATATATAACACATTTCGCAATCATTCCACCATTTTCAAGCAATTGTATAATATTTATTCATAAGTCTATATGATATGCATATTATAGCACTTTCATTCATGAAACAAATCCAGCTTGCAATGGATTTTGGTCATGTTCATCTGTTAGTTCACCTCATTATAGACCAACGCATTAATACATTCGTTCATGAACGATCATGTTTATAAAAACATACAAACGCACTTTCATGAAAAGTCGCAACCTTTGAAGTGACATTCTTTCATAAACGAGTTAAACAATATAAATTTTCAAGAATGAAACAATCTTTCGAAAAATGCAAGTGACCAATTTCTGAATTGGTAGTTTCACGCAACTAGTCTTCACTAATACTGAACAAAAAAAAAATTAGTGTACCAACTATCATATTGATTTCCACTATTTGTGAGAATATAGACATCATGTATAATATTGGCTCTGTTATGCATAAGCTAAATGCCCCCACATTTCAAATATCTTATGCATTTTATGTTATCCACATATCATCCACATGGCAATATTAATTGGTCAAATTTCGCATGTCATTGTTTGGGTGCTTGTTTTAGTCCGTAAAGTGACTTAACAAGTTGACCGACCTTCTTTCTTTTCCAGGAACCATGAACCCTTCAGGATGTTCCATATAAACTTCTTCCTCCAAATCTCCATTTAAGAAGGATGTTTTTCACATTCATTGA
>MDKI01097519.1:0-17214 GCA_005239505.1 Nicotiana paniculata | reverse complement strand
GCACAACCAATTAAAATCATCCAAATACTATTATTAAAAGTATGCAAAAATTAGGTATTCACACCAATATAAATAGAGGAAGCATATATATTAAATAATAGGTAAGTATGCATAATTAACCAAATTTCCTAATAAGTTTTGTTTGCAAAGGTAAAGAAGTAATTAAATCACTCAAAAAAAGCCAGTTTTAGAAAAATTTAAATAATAAAAAGTTCAGTTTTGCAAATCTTTGTGAGGTTATTAAAGAATTGGTAGATTAGTTAATTTTATACTGAGAAAATTATTTTTTTTCGTATCACTTGACAGCTCTTAATTAAGATAGGTACTTGATTTCCTAATAGGCATGTTTGGGGAATTAAGCAGTAGTTTGACTTAGTGAAGTTTAATAAGTTGGTATCCTCAAGATGTTAAAGTTTATGGGAATATATTTAAGTTATTGAGAATTTCCCAAATTAGTCCCTTTAATTTAGATAAATTGATATCCGGAAGATGTTAAAATTAATGGGAATATATTTACGTTGGTGAGAGTTCCCCAAATTAGATCGTATAATTAAAAAAGTTTACGTATTTTTACCTCCTCATCTGTCCTTCAAGGTTTTTTTAATATTGGTCTATCCATATGATATTTGGAAAATATCTCTCCAATAATTTGAATTTCACTATTCTTATGGCTCGGGCCAAACTATCCTTCAAAATATATAGCTATTATATTATATTATAATTTGTGTAAGCAGGATAGTTGGTAGGAAAAGAAAGAAATAAAAGAAAAGGGATATATATAACCTATCCAACCAAAAGTTTTTTTGTTTGATTTTGTTACGTATATATTCTCTCACTAGACTTTGAGCACGCGCGTTGCACATGTATTTCATATCAATAAATACAAATTTTATGAAATTATATAAATATTATTCACAAAGGTGACTGAATTATCAAAAAAAAATTATAAAATCTAAATTCTTGAAAAATAATCATGAACGTTAATCATATTTATCTAAATCAATAAAAGAAGATCTCTACTCTACAATACCTTATTATTTGAACTTTCATTAGAATTATAAAGATGTTTGACCAAAAAGAATTAAGCTTTTTTGTTAAACTAAATTAAATAAAGAGATGGGGTAAACCCTAGCCGAAGATAATTAACTCTAGATCAAAGACCATAAATAAGAGTGAGCTAACATGGTTGGATAAATAGATTGGATACATTCTTGATTAAGTTCCGCGATGTAGAAAAGATAATAAGTTGACTAGCATTAAATAATAAATAGAAGATAAGTGAAGGGAAGGGTTCACCAATCTATGGCAAACTAGATCCTTTTTTATTCAACAGAAATGGTTTACACATGAATAGCAAGGTGTTGAGTTCCTTCTACTTCATAGGGCCGGGCCTCAGATCCTAAGCATTTCCCTTTAGAATGACTTGTATGTGTGTTTCTCCCAAAAGACCCTCCTCCCCCCCTTCTTTCTCCCCCCTTGTATTTATATTAGACATTCTCATTTACCTGGCAGTAACTGGAATGCCTCAGTCCTTCCATCGCCCTTCATACTGACCCTTTAAGACACCTAAGTGTCTGATCAGCCGTGTAGGCCTTCTAGGTGTTTTTACCTCGGCCATAGACGAAACACTCGTCGTCATATCGCCTCATAAGCACGACTTAGACTTGCTCGGCCTCTGGTCGTGCCTTCTTATGCGAACTCCTTTTGGTCAGATTTCGACCTATACAGTTAGTCCCTCCGCCTGTCGATGTAGTCTTTGGGTGAGCTCGATGGGCGGACCTAGCCAGTTTAAGAGTTGAGAAATCTGAGCACCTTGGTAGATGAGCGAATACTCCATGGCGAGATGACTATGTGACGCTTCGAGAGCCGTACTGGACCGTTGCGTCAGTTTGAAATGTCATTAATTCGTCATGCGTCATTATGGCGCACGTTCCCTATACGTTGCGTCATTTCTGTGCCTCTTCCATTTGGAATTAATATGGCGGAGTTTGGTTTTCCCGCTCAGGGTGCCTTTATCCTTATAAATAGGGGAGAATTTTTCGTTTGGGTGTTGTACTCCCAATCAATCAAAAAATCCCAAACTTTTTCTTCTTCTCTTCCAGCTTCTCACATTTCCCTTTCTGTTAAAATTTCTTGTGACTGCTACCCTCTTTTCTTTACCATTCCCGATCTACGCAACCAAGGAAGAGATGACTAGTGAATCCTCCAACCTAGACAAAGTTATTGGTGCCCTCGCGCCGGAAACTGATATACCGTCTCATGAAGAAAGGGAAACCGTGGCAGAAGATGAGAACTTTCCCACCGTGGATGAGATAGTCCCTCGCCCGGGAAAGCCACACCCATTTTAAGAACCCTCCTGATGACGAGTTCGAGCCCGTCATTTCTGAAATGGATGTCGTGGCTCTTACTACGCTTAAGGCTAAATGGAGGATCCCTGACCATATCGGCCTTGTTCCAGCGGGTTGTGACGTCGTGCAGATACACCGCGCTGGATATTGCACATTTTATGCGTACACGTTTGTCATCGGATTCACACTTCCCCTTCCTTCCTTGACAGTGGAGTTTTGCCGCTACTATGAGGTGTGCCGGATCAGCTCTCTCCATACATATACAAGCTCTTCCTCATGCTCATCAAATACGCGGAGCTGGCCAGTAGGGGGATTTCTCTCCAGCACTTGCTTCATCTCTTCGTTCCAAATTTGCATAGGGCACGATGATACATATTCGTCACCAAGGAACCAAGGTCTTGGTGATGAAGATGGATGATAAGACCAATCACCGCTTTTGGGAGAACTTCTTCTATGTGAGGACAGAGCACGTAGTGTCGAACCCTGACGGGTTTCCTGAGAAGTGGAATTTTGCCCGTATATTTTTCTTTCTCTTTTTTTTTTATTTTTTATTTAGAAAATAGCTTTGAAGTACCTCCGGTATCGCGACAAGTGTCGTGAGATGCATGCACAGCTCAGGGCGGGCGGCAATCATCAATCTGTTAGGGAGGAGTTGGAGCGGAAGGATGAGGACCTGGTGCGGTCCATCGGCTGATGCAGTGAGCTCGAGGGGCTGCTTAGGGCCAAGGAAGAGGAGCTTGAGGTGGAAAAGGGGGTTGTGGCCGAATGTGTTGATCTTCAGGCGAAGATGGTGGCGTTGCGAGTGGAACTTGAGCAAAGCGCCGCTAGAGTCACCGGTCTAAGTGTCAAGTTTTCAGAGAAGGTGACTGAGGTGGAAAGGAAGGTGACTGATTTGGAGAGGGCTGAGAGAGCCCGTGTGGCGGATTTGGTGAGGGCAGCAGCCCTGGAAGATACTATCTGCATTCTTAGATCTAAGCGAGCAGCTGAAATGGACACGGTTGCACTGAGGGAGGTGTGGCTCGAGGAGTGAATCGGTGAGCTCTAGAGTGATGTCTCGAACCTGGGCGATCAAAATGTGGCTCTCGGGGCTGAAAAGGTGCGGTTGTTGGCTCATGCTCCTCCTCAAGCATCCGACTCTGCTGCTATTCCTCGTCATTTGTATGAGATGTGGACCCATGCTGAGGCTCCGCGGGATATATATAAGGTCTTGTTGACGGCGGGGAGTGTTCCTGAAGCTTCTTTTGAAGATGTTCATTCTAAAGCACGCGAGGCCCGTATTTCCTGCGGCTATGACCTTGCGACATCGGAGGCCGATGAAGATGATGAGGCCAAAGACGGGCTTACTTTTGATGACGAAAGTGTTGATGGAGAAGGCGATGGTGGAGGTGAAGCCGCTGGACCGATCGGGGCGAGGGGTGATGGCGTGGACGGGGGTAGTGCTGAGTGAAGCCTGTGTTTTTTTGTACTTAATTTTTTCTTGTTCTTTTCTTTGTTGCTGTTTTTTTTGGTGTGGGGGCCTGCTTTTGGCCTTTTGTAAGTTGTTATTTGTCCTTTGGATGGAGTAATTGATTTGTACTTTGTAGTATGCCTGTCTCCTCTTCTTTTCTTTTTTTTAATCTTTTGGCTTCTCTTGTAACAAGTCACTTCTTTTTAGTTGTAATCTTGAGCCATGTTGAATTTAGCTTGCTACAAATTTGAATGAGGTTGGATATAACTTGTAATTAGTAACGAGGTCGAATTTGACCTGCACTTTGAGCAAGGTCAGACTTGGCTTGTAATTCGAGCGAGGCCTAATCTTGACCTATAATTAATTCGAGCGAGGTCGGACTTGGCTTGTAATTCGAGCGAGGCCTAATCTTGACCTATAATTAATTCGAGCGAGGTCAAATTTTGACTTGTAATTCGAGCGAGGTCAAATTTTGACTCGTTTAATTGGAGATAACCGGGGGCCGCATGGATCCAGGTCGAATATAACTTGTAAATTCGAGCGAGGTAGAATTTTTACTTGTTATTCGAGCAAGGTCAAATTTGGACTTGTAATTCGAGAAAGGTCAAATTTCGACTTGTAATTCGACGAGGTCGAATTTTGACTTGTAATTCGAGAGAAGTCGAATTTCGATTTGTAATTCGAGCGAGGTCAAATTTTGACTTGTTTAATTAGCGATAACCGGGGTCGCATGGGCTGGAGTTCGAGCCAGGTCGAATTTAACATGTAAATTCGAGCGAGGTCGAAGGTGCGTTTCCTGCCTTGGCGCGGTGTGATCTTGGTAGAGTTGCGCAGGAACTCCGTATGTTGCTCCACTTACTCATTCGTTGGAGAATATTTACACGCTTCTGCTCAATTCGTACATACATATTCGAGAAGTCCCAGCCTATCTAGTCCCTTTATTGCTCGGCCTGGAGAGATAGTTGACCATCCGGGTGATGAACTCAATACTTAGGCTTCGAGACATCTTAATCCTCGGTCAATCCGGGTGGGGTGCGGATGTAACTCATCGAATTTAACTGGATCGCACCGGGCCACCTTGGCGAGTACGCGGGTGAGTTTTATGCACTTATGTTCTGCAGATATTGGAGAAATCTGCATGTTTTTCGGGCTGGAAACCCAGTCCCAGTCTACGTGGGCTTTTCCTTTATGGTTTCAAATTAGTCTAAACCGTTTGCCCGTTAGGTGCGGTATGGTATGGCGTGGGGAATTTTCTTGATGTGCCGTTTTCTGAAGGGGTCAGAATACCTTTGTAAGGAAGGAAGAAACTTAAAACTTGTATGTCGGTTGTCCCTGGTTCGCATATTTGGGGGAATGCCCCTGTTTCTGTTCCACTTGTTTTTTTAAAAAGGAATAGCGGGTTAGAAACAAACGGAATCATTTGTTACCTCGACTGGTTGGTTGGCAGGCAGAGGGGGAGTGACTACATTTCATTTTCTATTTACACTCCTTATCCCTGGAAAATTCTCTCGTCTTGACTGGAAATGAATTGGAAATCGCGCCGTAGGGCGACTCGTTTTGTTCCATCCTCTGACGTTAGTTTTGGATCTGATACCGGCTTTGTGCTTAGCCTTATCATTAGTTGAACCTGGGAACCTTATGGATGGATGACTTACTTCGCCCGTTAGGATCTGGAGTTCGAGTCCGGTTCGGCCCAGTCCCGGGCGCACAAAGACAACAGATACATAAGTCGTACCACAAACATACAGGCAGGGCATATTTTAGCAGTGAATTACATAACATGCATAATTCCATATTTTAAGAGAGAAGGCAATATGCGTAAGGTATATATGGTATCTAGCGTTAATATGGTAATGGGGATGCGGATGCGCTTGGTACGTAATGGTCGTAGTCCTACTCTGACGGCTTGAGCTCACAATCGTACTAGAGCCGCTACTACTACGCAATGTAGTTCTCGTGTATAGATCAAACATAACTCCGATTTCATGTGGGGATCTATCCTTAGTTGGTTTGGCGGTTTCAAGGGCTTACCGGCAAGTTCTTAAGTCTGCGCGCATGATAAAAGGATGAAACTTCATCGTATGGGAAATTAATAGAATATATGAGTCCACCAAACTGTATAGAGACCTGGTCCTGTAACAGTTCCCGAAGTACTAACTAATGAAACAGTAAGTAACTATGATACAAGATTTTTACGTGGAAAAATTATTACTCAAGGGGAAAAAACCACGACCTACACTGGTAGGATTTCAACTTCACTAACTTGCAATACACCTATTACAAGCCACTTTGTAATAACTCTATTACAAAAACTTCACCATCACTAACTTGTAATACACCTATTACAAGCCACTTTGTAATACACCTATTACAAAGACTTCAACTCATGACTAACTCTAGTCCCGACACAAACACTGAAGGTTTATGGTTTACAAGGGGTTCCTAAGTAACGCTTCTACATAAGCAAAGTAGGAATTACAATGAAGAACAATTACAAAGTTACAACTCAACTAAGGACATACAAGGTACTTGTTATAGGAACTGGTCCGTAGTAGTGTTGTTCTTTGTTCTTGATGCACTTGAGACTTGAATGCTTGATAGATGAACGGTTTGAGTGCTTTAATAATTTCTCATGTGTTCCAGTGATGTTTTATTGTAATGCTATTTGTTAATTCCCTTTGGATGACATCATATGGATGATGTAAGTACTTGGTTGATATAAAGCCTTTCCCAATGAGAAGTGACTGCTGCACTGTTTCTGCACTTTAGCGTGTACAGTGCAGGAGGTCACTTTCCAATTGTAGAGTTGACTTCGTAATGCTGTCAGGAAAACTACAAGGGATCGGGTCCCTGAATTGATTCTTTAACTTCTGAAGTCATAGAAACTCACATTGGCTGGAGTCACATCATTTGAGTTGTGTACCAAGTGTGTCAGGTTTCTTATCTAGTTCTTTGACAGTAAGTTTTTTAGATCATCAAAACATAAAGCTAAGGTACTGTAAACCCATCAATTTCCCTCTTTTTGATGATGACAAACTTAGATATTGAGAACACATGTTTAGAGAAAAATAAACCAGATGAAGTAACATGAACTACACGAGTTCCCCCTGACTTTATGCTTCCCCCTTAATCAGATCCCTGTTTCAATTATACTTCCCCCTTTTGGCATCATTAAAAATAGACAAGCAAGTAATCAGCATAAAGAAGTCTAGCATGACTAACTCATGCCACATGTGTGCACACAACATGATAGAAAGGAGAAACAGAGAAGCATAAGCATTAAACAACAAAAGAGGATAGTTTTTATAAAACATAAGCCTTTGGCATTACAGCAAAGGAAAATTTGGACTGTTATCAACAGGAGCAGTACAAGGAAATTCCATCCACACCACAAAAGAAAAACAAAAACAACTGCCATAGAGCCATCAAAAACAAAAGAGATAATCTAGAAAATGGTTACTGAAGGGTTAACCTAGGCGACACTAGAAGGAGAGGGCTTAGCAAGAGTGTTGGGAACGAGATCAATTTGGGCATTGGCCGATATTTGCTCTACGAGCAGTTTCTCCTTCAGGTTCTCCACTTGTTTCCTGAGATCAACATTTTCTTTGGTCAGACGAGCGATCTCCTCATTTGACCCTGATGCCCCTTGGGCCTTATGACTCTCTAGAATGGAATTCCTTTCCTTCAACTTTCGAATCTCCCCAGTAGCACTATTTTGGGCATTGATAAGCTGAGAGATTGTTGAAGTGCTTCCTACCCCTCCACCTTTTTCAACACATTCACATTCCTCCAAAGTAGTTTGAGAGAAGGTCTGCTTCTTGATCCCTATCTTGGGTTGTCCCAATGGCACATCAAAGAACTTGAAAACATGCGTGAGCAGAAATCCATAAGGAAGACAATGGTTTACATCTTTGAAAGTTTCCATATTTTGCATGTGCTCAATCATGATGGCTGACAAGTTTACAGCGCAAAATCCATCCAGTGCTTCCATCAAATACATATCAGACTTGGAAGTGATGGACCTTCTCTCAGCACGGGGTAGAAGAACCTTGTTTATCTACTCAAACAATAGCTGATAAACAGGAAGCATAGCTTTCTTGTGTACTCGTTCCCCCACTGGACTGCGCCTTCCTTCACAATAGCATTCCTAAAATTTGAGCCACATACATTCTTGATAGAGGATATACCATCAGTAGGGACCTTAAGTATGTCCCCAAGCAGAGCAGCATCCAAAAAAATATCAACTCCATTGACCAGAGCATAGATATGATCAGTTTCAACAGGAAAGAGGTCTGCATAGAAACTTTGGACCTCATCCTCATAGACTTTGGGCACATCCACCTTGAACAGATGTCCCCACTGTTGAAACTCGACCATGTCTATTATTTGCCTCATACCGGCCATTTCAAAGATTTCTGGGTCAAAGGTACGACCCCACAGAACCTTTTGGTACCTCAGTCGTTCCTTAGCAGACATACTTTCACGTTTCTCTCTTTGCAGAATCATGTTCCCTCACAGTTTCCAACTTTCTTTTCCCAGATTTCACACTCGATTTACCCTTTCCACTTGACTTCACTAAGACATCTTCATCAGACAATGATTGTTCACCCACTACTTGTTTCAGCTTGTCACCATTTTTCACTGGCTTTGAACTTGGCGTAGCAACACCTTCCTCTGAAGCATTTTCAGTAGATCACTTCTTTTTATGAGACCTTTTACCCAAGGAACTTGGTTCCTATGTTTCTTCCTCATCCACCTTCACTACAGGAATGTTCTTGTCACATACAACCTCTTCATTTTTCACCAGCCTCTTCTTCTTCTTCTTGATACTTCTTTTACTCTTCTGCAGGGCAGCCTCAAAAGCCTCATTTGCCTGCAACCTAGTGGTAGATCGCTTAAGAGAGGGATTAGGAGTGGCTACTGGCCTTCTTCTATCAATGAACACATCTAGAGCCACATTGTCCCGATCTTCATCATCATTAGACTGCATGGTAGGAGCCAAAATATCCAAAGGCTTAACATCAAGGTGAGGAGAAGAAGCAGGGTCGAAACTGACCTGGGAAGAGGATCCTTGACCTGTTTTTATCAGGAGAGGGGTCAGGTCCTTCAACAAGGGTCCCAATAGTTTCTTCTAATGTATAATTTTCAAAGAGCACCACAGCTCCTTCTTCCACTGACAACTGAGTCTCTTTCCTCTGAGACTTGGGCATAAAAATGGCGACCCATACACTATACCCTCATCAGAGATGGTCAAAATGTTTTCTATGTCTCCTTTCTCTATAGATTCCATGGGTGTAACAAACTCTGAGATAGGGGCACTTGAAGACTGATCAACACTATCCTCAGAAACTTTTACTGCCTGTGGAGTCTCACTTTGTTCTCCATCTTTGTTGTGTTTTGCAAAAATCTCAGGCGACAGAGACGAGAGACTGTCAAGTTTGGGGGTTTCTAAGTTTTCAATACCTTGAGAGAGAGAAGGGTCTGAGGGAGTGATGGGAGAAATAGAGGGTGAAGGAGAATCAGTTTTAGGAGTATCATCTACAGTGGTGGTGGAATAGGGAATAGTGAGGGGCATTTTGGAGGAGTCAAGGGTTTTGTCTGGGGTTTTCTCGACTATGGTAGGGATTATCTGTTGATTTTCATCCATGGTGGAGAATGAGTTTGAAAGTTCTGGAGAAGGTCTGAAGAGAGGGAAAGAGAGAGAGAGATAGAGAGAGATAATCGTTCAAAGTGATGAGAGGGTTTTAATTGGAGAAGAGACAATTATGAGGGAGAGAGAAACCAGTTCTAAAATGGTGGTAGTTTTGTGGGGAGTTGTAACGTTTCAGAGGGAAGTGAAGGTATTTGAATGAAAAGACATAACATACAGGATATGAAAAGGCTAATGACATGGCACTCGATTTTTGTTTCCTTTTAAGATATGTATGAAAAAGCACAAGACTACTAACATGTGGTACAAGAACCAGGTTCTTGACCTGTCTTTCAAAAATTCTCAATCCTCTTTTACCACTCATGCAGTGCGTCTACAGTTTCTATAATAATCATGCATGTCTACCTGCAACGGTATATAAGTGAGTTAGACTTGACCGGAAAACACTTTAGCTAATGTTACCTGAATGTGACTTTCATAGCAATACGTTGGGAATCAGGTTCTCAATTAGGCTTTATTAGCCCCAACTCCAGCCTATTTCTCTCAAATGTTCTCTGCTCAATGCTTTGGTAAAGATATCTGTAATTTGGTCTTCTGTACTACAGATTTTCATACAGATAAGCCCTTTCTCCACATTGACTCTGAGAAAATGATGCCTCACATCAATGTGCTTGGTTCTTTTATGTTGAACCGGTTTCTTGGCCATGTTAAGGGCACTAGTGTTGTCACATAAAAGAGGCACACAGTCAGTGTACACACCAAAATCTTCCAATTGTTGTTTGATCCATAGGAGCCGAGCACAGCAGGAAGCTGGAGCAACATAATCTGCTTCAGCTGTTGAAAGAGCATCTGAGTTCTGCTTCCCTGTGCCCCATGAGATGAGACATGATCCTAGAAAGTGAGCCATTCCAGAAGTACTTTTCCTGTCCACAGGATAACCTGCATAGTCAGCATCAGCATACCCAATACGATTAAAATTATCACCTGAAGGGTTGTACAAGACCAGGTCCTGTGTTCCCTTAAGATATCTCAAAATTCTCTTGGCAGCCTTCAGATGAGAATCCTTGGGATTTGACTGAAACCTTGCACATAGCCCTACACTAAAGACAATATCAGGTCTGTTGGAAGTGAGGTAGAGAAGAGACCCAATAATTCCTCTATACATGGTTTGATTTCCTCCTGATTGTAGCCTTGAACCACTAGCGTTTCCTATGATGGTTCGATCTGAAGGTCTAGGGAATCAGGTTCCATACGTCGTTGCTTTCGAACTGATGCAACACATCTTGCATGGTTGTGATCCAGTCTGCATCTTTTAAGGCTTCCTTGATATTTTTGGGTTCTATTTGGAAAAGAAAGGCTGAGAAAGCAAGTGAATTTCTGGCTTTTGATATGGTTTGTACTCCTGAATCCAGAGGGGTAATTATTCTGTCAAAAGGATGGGAGATTTTTTTGTTTCTAGTTGGGCACTTGAGCCTCATTTGTAGAGGAGCTGAGCAAGTCTGACTGGTTCCCTTGCATTCTTCTCTCAACTTCCTGGTTCCTCTCCACCTGATGAGGAAGGGACTACATTTTCCTCACTTGGCTCCTTCACTTGACTCATCATGTCTGCCTTTCCATTTTCCATATCAATGACTTCACCTTGAACTAGCAGAGGCTCTCTATCCTGATCTCCCTTGTTGCTTTTCTCACAGGAAAGGTAGGATTCGTCAAAGATACATGTACACTCTTCTCTACGCACTGAGTCCGCTTATTGTAGACCTTGTAGGCTTTTCTTTGAGAAGAATATCCCAAGAAGATTCCTTCATCACTCTTGGCATTGTCAAATTCTGTTCCATGATCTGATCTTATGCAGTCTACTTTTGAATCCATCTTCACTTGATTTTTCTTCACAAAGGCTTTTTCCTCCTCTGCTTTGCACACTCATAGGGCCACATAAATTCATATGAAGGAGATCAAGTAGTTTTGAGGTGCTGACATCCTTCTTTGGCTTAAATGAGGCTTTCACATGCTTCCCTCTGGCACAAGCATCACAAAGTTTGTGCTCCACGAACTTTGACTTGGGCAGACCACGCACCAGGTCCTTCTGAACTAGCTTATTCAGCAGAGAAAATCTTGCATGCCCCAGTCTTCTATGCCACAACTCAACATCATCATCAACTACTTTCAAGCAACTCATATCACCACTTTGTAGGGACTCAAAGTTAGCAACGTAGATATTCTTGTATCTTTTGGCCACCAGTACCACTTCACCCGTTACTAGATTAGTAATTGTGCATATCTTTGACAAGAACTCCACCTTGTTTCCTTTATCACATATTTCAGAAACACTCAAGAGACTGTACTTGGGGCCATTGACATAGTACACATTCTCAATTGAGTGAGTGAGTGATTTTCCAATCTTACCAACTTCAAGAATGTATCCCTTTTTCCCATTTCCAAAGGATACACTTCCTTCTTGTAGGGATTTTAGTGAAAGAAAGTCCATGGTGTTCTTAGTCATGTGCTTTGATCATCCACTGTCCATGAACCATTGTTGACTGCTTCCTTTCACTATTCCCTGCACAAGGAAATCCAGAGTTAGATTTAGGAACCCAAGAAAGTTTGGGTCCCTTGTAATAAGCAAGAGGATGAATAAGTGATCTTTTAGTCCATGCAGGTAACATGCATTTTTTATGAGTGGCACCTGGTCCCTTTTAGCAGTTACTCTTTCAGCAAAAACTTTGTTTTTATGAAGAGACTGAACCATGTCTTGGCAATTTTCTTTGAAATGCCCATTGTTCCCACAGTGGGTACACAATCAATTATCGAGTACATTAACATATTTTCTATGAGGGTTGTAAGTACTTATCTCCCTTTGAAACCCTATTCCCTACTTGTTTCCTTTGTTGTTAACGTACATGGCAATAATAACATCCAAGGACCAAGTCCACTTAAGATATTTTTCAAGGTCATTTTTTACTCTTTCCAAATCTGCTTGAAGTTGTCTGGTTTTCTCAAGTTCAACACATAAACTAATTTTTACAGCCTTTAATTCGTTTTCTAGCTTGATATGTGCTTCACTAGCAACTCATTTTCCTCTATCATTCTTTCCATACACACATTCTGCTTTGAGTTCCTCTATTGTTTCCTTCAAATCTATAATCACAACTAAGAGGTCATCTCCATCTTGTTCTAAAGCATCAATTTTCTCCACTAAGTCATTATTTTCTTTACTGAAATCTTCAATGGTTTATTTTAAGTCAACAACTACTACCATCAAATCATCTCTTTCATGTTCTACACTAGCAATGTTTTCAGTTAGAACCACCTTTTCATTTTCCAGATTGCTTATGGTTTCCTTCATATCAACTACACAAACTACCAAATCATCTCTAGTTTATTCAGCATATCCTAACTCTATGGTTAAGGCATACTTATCATCTACAAGACTATGATAGGCATCAATTAACACATTTGCTAATGACATGAGTTTCTTAGGAAAGTAGGATTTCATATTTCTCTGAACATCCCTGAAATTTACCTCATCATCTTCATCATTGTCTGATTGATCCATCAAAGCAAATATTGAATCATATTCATTTGTTTCACTTTCAACTGCCATCATAGATCTATCACCTGTATCAGTTTCCTCTTCAGACTCACTGGAGGTATCTCCCTATGCCGCAAGAGCTTTCTTCACAACATTGTCAGCGGCATTTTTCTTTTGAAGCGTTTGTCAGGAATCGAGTTCCTCATTGCTGATTTATCAGGGTTGTACTTGAAGTGTTCTTGCTTCAGGAGAGGGAAATCTTTGATGAAATGCCATGGATTTCCACATTTATGACAAAGGTC
Source organism: Nicotiana paniculata (assembly GCA_005239505.1). Classification (NCBI taxonomy): domain Eukaryota; kingdom Viridiplantae; phylum Streptophyta; class Magnoliopsida; order Solanales; family Solanaceae; genus Nicotiana; species Nicotiana paniculata. The sequence goes on along the minus strand of MDKI01097519.1, from coordinate 3,938 downwards.
ATAATTCATTGGTCTGCTGGAACTGCCTCTCTTTGGTATCCCTCCATTTCTTTTGACCATCTTCTGAAACCTTTTGGTTAAGTAAGCCATGTCACTGTCCTCCTTACTTGAGTCATTGCTTTCAGCTTTGATTATCAGGTTCTTTTCCTTCTTTTATTCTCTTCTTTCACTGTCCTTCTTCTTCATTTCGTAGGTTTTTATATTTCCAACTAGCTCATCTATGGTCAGCTCCTGAAAATCCTTTGCTTCAGTAATGTCATTCACTTTACTCTCCCATGAACTGGGCAAGACACTGAGAATTTTTCTCACGAGCTTGTTTCGAGGAATGATTTCACCAAGGGAGTGTAGCTCATTTATGATGGAAGTGAATCTTGTGTGCATGTCTTGAATGGATTCATCGTCCTTCATTCTGAAGAGTTCATACTCGGTGGTGAGCATGTCAATCTTAGATTGCTTTACTTGAGTGGTTCCCTTGTCAGTTGTTTGCAAAGATTCCCATATCCCCTTTGCAGATTGAAAAGCTGAGATCCTGTTGTAGTCGTCAGGTCCTATGCCACACACCAAAATTTTCTTGGCACGAAAATTTTTCTCCACAAATTTCCTATCCGCATTGTTGTATTCTTTCCTGGTTTTTGACAGTTTCACTGGAGGGTCTCCAACCTTCTTCGTTGGGACATAAAGACCATCACAAATAACATCCCATAACTCAGAATCTTCTGCCATGATAAAGGCATGCATTCTTGTCTTCCACCAGCCATAGGATTGGCCGTTGAATCTTGGGGGTATGTAAGTTGATTGTCCTTCCTCGAAGTTTGGTGAGCAGATATCTTGAGGATCCTCTCTAGGTGTTAAACTCTTAGAAATAACCTGCTCTGATACCAATTGATAGAATATATGAGTCCACCAAACTGTATAGAGACCTGGTCCTGTAACAGTTCCCGAAGTACTAACTAATGAAACAGTAAGTAAATGGGACACATGATTTTGATGTGGAAAAATCCCTACTCAATGGGATAAGAAACCACGACCTACACTGGTAGGATTTCAACTTCACTAACTTGCAATACACCTATTACAAGCCACTTTGTAATAACTCTATTACAAAGACTTCAACCTCACTAACTTGTAATACAACTATTACAAAGACTTCAACTCATGACTAACTCTAGTCACGACACAAACACTGAAGGTTTATGGTTTACAAGGGATTCCTAAGTAACGCTTCTAGATAAGCAAAGTAGGAATTAACAATGAAGAACAATTACAAAGCTACAACTCAACTAAGGACGTACAAGATACTTGCTATAGGAACTGGTCCGTAGTAGTGTTGTTCTTTGTTCTTGATGCACTTGAGACTTGAATGCTTGACAGATGAACGGTTTGAGTACTTCAATAATTTTTCAAGTGTTCCAGTGATGTTTTATTGTAATGCTCTTTGTTAATGCCCTTTGGATGACATCACGTGGATGATGTAAGCACTTGGTTGATACAAAGCCTTTCCAAATGAGAAGTGATTGTTGCACTGTTTCTGCACTGTAGCGTATACAGTGCAAGCAGTCACTTTCCAGCTGTAGAGTTGACTTCGTAATGTTGTCAGAAAAACTCCAAGGAATCAGGTCCCTCAATTGATTCTTTAACTTCTGAAGTCATAGCAACTCATGTTGGCTGGAGTCCGTTGATTTGAGTTGTGTATCAAGTGTGTCAGGTTTCTTATCTGGTTCTTTGACAATAAGTTTGTTAGATCACCAAAATATAAAGCTAAGGTACTTTAAACCCATCAGAAATAGAACTAGGATCGCACTTGGATGTAGAGGAAACTTAAGACTTTGGTTAGAAAATCCTCACAGGCGGCGCCAAATTGTTTGACCAAAAAGAGTTAAGCCTTTTTGTTAAACTAAATTAAATAAAGAGATGGGGGATAAATCCTAGCCGAAGATAATTAACTCTAGATCAAAATCATAAACAAGAGTGATCTAACATGGTTGGATAAATAGATCGGATACATTCTTGATTAAGTCGCGATATAGAAAAGATAATAAGTTGACTAGCATTGAATAATAAATAGAAGATAAGTGAAGGGAAGGGTTCACCAATCTATGGCAAGATAGATCCATTTTTATTCAACAGAGATGGTTTACACATGAATAACAAGGTGTTGGGTTCCTTCTACTTCACAGTACCAGACCTCATATCCTAAGTCTTTCCTTTTAGAATGACCTGTATGTGTGTTTCTCCCAAAAGAACTCCCCCCCCCCCCCCCCCCCCCCCCGACCCAATCCTTCTTCCCCCTAGTATTTATATTAGACATTCTCATTTACCTAGCAGTTCTTAACTGGAATGCCTCAGTCCTTCCATCGTTCTTCAGACTGACCCTTTAAGACACCTAAGTGTCTGATCCGCCGTGTAGGCCTTCTGGATGTTTGACCTCGTCCATAGCCGAACCATTTGCCGACATATCGCCTCATAAGCACAACTTCGGCTTGCTCGGCCTCTGGTCGTGCCTTCTTATACGAACTCCTTTTGGTCAGATTTCGACCTATACAAAAGAGATTATGCATGCTAATATATATTGTTACTTCCTTTTTAGCTCAATACCAATGGGTTAATATCAGTTTGTCATATATCCCTAACTTGATATTTATTTGCGATTACATACAATATTTATCCGCTAGATAGATTTATCGATACTACGAGAAACTATGACAACACTTTCTAGAAATATTTTATTAAAATTTTAAAAGAAAAAATAGCCAACATTTTTAAACATTACCAACCTTAAATCTTGTTTTAGCAATTTGGAAATAATCGTGAGCTCCTGAGTATGATTGCAGTACAATTCCAAGTTTTCGTCTCTTGGTATTTTAAAGTGGAAGACTTCTAATGTCACCTGGATTGGTATTGTTCCGGTAAAACTAATAATTTCTATGATTATGAATCTTGTGACGATTAACTTACTCGACTTATATAAGTAATCTTACTATGATTATATTTATAAATATTAGGAGTTTCTATATTGTTCAAATAGAAAAGATTTAACAGTCATAACTTTAGCTAATTTCAACGTCATAAATATTAAAAAGTACTAATTAAATGATAATTTTACGGATTGTAAAATTCATTTTTAAAAGATAAAAAGGCCAATCAATTTTGCGTTGCGGTTTCATACTTTTATAATAGTCAAGATTGATTTAATTAAGAAGGCAAAATTAAAAGAAAAGTGAAATATTATCTTCTTATATATTTAATAGTTTTTAATTTTAGTATCACACTATTTATCACGTAACTAGAATAAATTAATATTAGTTTTTGCAAGTACTAAGTAAAGTAAAATTGTTCTTCGACAAAAAATTCATTGATGTTAGAAAACTATTGAGTATCACGAATACAATTAGAATACCATTAGGATGCCACGTAATTGCCGAAACTACTTCAAAAGAGGGACTACTACTTTTATACTAACATTCCAAATATTGACTTTTTAAATATTTGTTTTAGGTACATAATTTAAATAAGTAAAGATTCAATAACCATATTTCAACGAATTTTCAAGTCCTAAATATTGGGAATAATGTCATTAAATCACTATTATATTTAGTGTGAACTCTATTTTTAAAGGGTAAAAAAGGCGAACGATATTTCGCCAAGAATCTTCATGCTGCATAGGTAATTCCACATAATTTCTCTCTATGGGAAAAGAAAAACTATTTTCTTATAATAAAACAAATAAAAAATGAAAACAAACGACACGTTAAATATAACTTTGAGTTAGACCAATTCAATATAATCAGAGCTGTTAAAAAAGGAAAATTACGTGACATGTCAAATAATCTATAAACGTGTGTTGCACATTAATAATGATACATGATGGTTTAGTGAATTATTTATATGAAGGTACACCAAATTAAATTAATAAGAGAGATATAAATAATAAAACAATA
>ML358662.1:0-32310 GCA_005239505.1 Nicotiana paniculata | reverse complement strand
TCTGAAAACTAAAATAAATCCCAAATCTGAATAATGTCACTTAAAGTGGAAAAACTCCCTTACCACCCCTTCCTTAATACGGAGGGTAGTAGGAAAAAGGAGGTGTGACAATCACAACATAGAGGTAGTGGCTCAAGAAGAGCCCCAAGACGTAACAAAAGATAAAAGCTTATGGGAGGTCCAGGTACCTGAAAATAATGAGAATGAAGAGATATCAATAAGTTACGTCTCAACGGGAAAAAGATGGACCAAAATAATATTGTTATCGATAACATTTTTGTTTATAATGTTGCTGTTGAAATAATGCAACAAGATGAGGATCTTGAACCAAAATCTGTTGATGAATGTAGACAGAGAAATGATTGGCCAAAATAGAAAGACGCTATCCAGGCAAAGTTAACTTCATTTGGGAAACGTGAAGTCTTAGGACCCATAGTTCAAACACCTGAAGGTATAAAGCCAGTAGGGTACAAATGGGTTTTTGTGCGAAAACGAAATGATAAAAATGAAGTCGTTAGATATGAAGCACGATTTGTGGCACAAGGGTTTTTGCAAAGGCCTGACATTGATTATATGGAGACATATTCTCCTGTAGTGGATGCTATCACTTTCAGGTATCTAATAAATATGACAGTGCATGAAAAACTTGATATGCGTCTAATGGATGTTGTCACAGCCTATTTGTACGGATCATTAGACAACAAAATTTTTATGAAAATACCTAAGGGATTTAAAGTGCCAGAAGCATATAAACGTTTTCGTGAAACTTGTTCAATAAAGCTTCAGAAATCTTTATACAGATTGAAACAATCAGGTCGTATGTGGTACAATCGCCTGAGTGAATACCTGTTGAAAGAAGGGTACAAGAATGATCCAATTTGTCCCTGTGTCTTTATAAAAAGGTCTGGATCTGAATTTGTTATAATCGTCGTGTATGTTGATAGTGTAAATATCATTGGAACTCCTGGGGAGCTTCCAAAAGCAGTAGACTGTTTGAAGAAAGAATTTGAAATGAAAGATTTTGGAAAGCCAAGATTTTGTCTTGGTCTACAAATTGAGTATATGAAAGATGGAATATTTGTCCATCAATCAACATACACCGAAAAGATTTAAAAGAGATTCTATATGGATAAAGTGTAATGATCCGACCGGTCGTTTTGCGTTATCGGACCTCGTTCCCCTAAATGAAACTTCCCATAGCGGCTTATTATGATTTATGACTTGCGGGGACAGGTGGTTCGGGATTCGGAAGTGTTTAGAGTGCTAAAGGAACACTTGGTTCCTTAAGGTTGGCCTTTAAGGCCAAGTTTGACTTCGGTCAACATTTTTAGTAAACGATCTCAGAATCGAGTTTCGACGGTTCCAGTAGCTTCGTATGATGATTTTGGACTTGGGCGTATGTTCGGAAGGGGTATTGGATGACCCGGGAGCATTTCGGCACCCAATATTGAAATAAGAGTTCCTTAGGTTCCTATGGTGGTTTGGGACATGTTTTTTAGTTATCGAGGTCCGGACGAAATTCCGAGACCGGGAATAGTTTTGTTATGTCATTTATGACTTGCCTGCAAAATTTGGTGTCATTCCGAGTAGTATAGGTCGGTTCGGCGCGTTGTTAGCGAAGAATAAAAAGCTTAAAGTTCCTAAGTTTGGTTCTAGGGGTTTTGAGGTGTGATTTTTATTTTTACCGTTGTTTTGGGTGTTCCGAAGGCTCGAGCGAGTCTGTATTATGATTTGGGACTTATTGGTATATTTAGACGGGGGCTCGGGTGGGCCCAGGTGCCTCCCGGACACCACATGAGGCTAAAAACCAGCTGAAATAGATGTTGGTGCACCTGTTCTGGTGTCACAGCAGGTGCGGTTGCCCAGTCGCAAGTGTGGGACCGCTCATGCTGTCCCAGCCTCGCAGGTGCGACCCCCAGCGAGCAGCCCATCTCTCGCAGGTGCGGACAAAGTTCTGCAGGAGCGGAGCCGCAAGTGTGGTCTCCTCTCCGCAGGTGCGAGCCTAGGCCTCCTCGTCCTTTTCCGCAAGTGCGAGCCTTTGCTCGCAGGTGCGGTCCTCGAGCCGTAGGTGCAGAACCACTGTCAGATAGTGTGTTTCTTTAAAATATGGGATTCTTCATTTTCTTCCTCCATTAGAACACTTGAGAGCTTGGAAAAAGGGCTCCACTACCCAACCACTGAAAGGTAAGTAAATTATATCCTAAAGTTGGTTAATGCATGCATTCTTAGTAGGATTTAACTACTTAATTAGTGGAAAATTTAGGAATTTGGGTATTAACCTAGGGCCTTCGAGAATTTAGAAAATTACCCATTAATTGGCTATGAAATCATACAAAAATCATATATTAATGATCCTTAGGTTATGGGTGAGTGTTTCCTTCGAGAATTTTTGGAATCCGAGCATGCGGGCCCGGGGTTGGATTTTGGGATTTCTTCAAGAATGGTGAATTTGACTAAATAATAGGAGAATTCCATGCTTTGAATATAAATTGATATATTTGTATAACATTTGGCTAGTTTCGAGTCCGTGGGTGTCGAGTTCGGAGTTTCGGGCGTATTCTTGACCTGGGGAGTAGGTGTGACGCGAGGTGAATCTACTTTCTAACCTTGTAAAGGGGAACTGTCCCCCTAGGTGCTTTAAGTACTATATGTGATAATTGTGGGGGCTACGTACGTACAAACTAATGAGAGTTCGTACGTAGCGGCTATTACTATTATGTCCCGGTAGTTAGGCCCACATCATGCCTTGTATTTTACTTGATATGAACTATATGCTTAATAAATTAAATGTTACATGCGGCTTATTTCCCTGAGGTCATGGAATTTAAGAAAAACTTTTAAGGAATTGTTCACTGAAAAGTAATTTAAAATGGAATAATGTGTGTGCATGTGACCGCTTCGCAATTTACATTCCGTGAGCAGAGTGTGACTTCCCCCACTCTTATAGGAACGGGACGTACTCCACGGTAGATTGAGAGATGCACTTTTGGTTCGGGTCGTTCGATCCTCGGCTGTTCATAGAGAGGATTACTTTAGGGCAGAGATGCACTTTTGGTTCGGGCCGTTCGATTCTCGGTAGTGCATAAATGTGAGTACTTTATGGAAAGGTGCACTTATGGTTTGGGTCGTTCAACCCTCGGCAGTGCACTGACATGACTATCTTATGACTCCGGCTGGTTGTCCTTACCCTGCATGCGCATGATTTATTTGTTACTAAATTCATGGACATTGATTTGACAGATATTTGGGGGAAGGTGATCTAGTAATTGTTTTATTCATTCCCAATACTTCCTTGGATTTCAGTACCTTATATATATTTTTTGCTTCACTGCCTTTACATGCCTACCGTTTCTCTCATATTCTGTTAAATTTTATTGTTGGACCTTAGTGAGTGTCATGTCAAACTCTCGTCACTACCTCTTCGAGGTTAGGCGGGATACTCACTGAGTACATATATATTTATATACTCATGCTACGTTTTTGTACTTAATTGTACAGGTTCTGAGGCTGGTGCACCTGGTTGTCGGACCGTAGCTTGACTTTGATTATAGACGGACCGGACTTCACGGTGAGCTGCTTTTCTCCTGGCGATCTCTGGCGGAACCATGGGGTTTCTTTTGCTTATTTCCCGTCTATTTCCTTCAGACAGTGGGACTGTATATTATATCTTTTGTATATTCTGTTAGTATGCCCGTAGGACTTGTGACACTAGTTCCTGGCACACACGTGATAGTTATTATTTATTTCGGGTTTGTATATATATTGGCTCACGCCTATTCATGACTGGTTTTGATTAAAAATAGGCTAATTATCCTTGTCGATTCATGTTTTAAGTTTTAAAAACTGAGTATATGCTGAAATGTTTAATCTAATAAGAAAAAACCCTTAGTAAATTGAGGGTTGGCTTGCCTGACCCTGTTGTTGGGCGCCATCACGATCTAAGTTAGGATTTTTGGTCGTGACAACATAGTATCAGAGCACTAGGTTCACGTAAGTCTCACGAGTCACGGGCAAACCCAGTAGAGTCTTGCGGATCGGTACGGAGACGTCTGTACTTATCTTCAGGAGGCTATAGGGTGTTAGGAAAACTCTCTTTGTTGTTATTCTATCGTGCAGTCGATAATTTACTAAATTCATTCTTCTATTCTCTCACATATGGTAAGGACGCGTGCATTTGATGTTCCATACTCAGGAAGGGCCGCTACCCCCATTGTCCGAGGCTGCGGCAGAGGCCAGGGGAGGGCACTGGCCTGCGGTAGGGGACGAGGGTGTCCAGAGCTATCCTGTTCCGCCACTATAGGACCCTATTATAGAGGAACAGGATGAGGTGCCTCCAGAAGATCCTAAACCAGTAGACTTCATGATGGCGCCAGGCTTCCAGGCAGTCATGGGCCGTATGATGAGATTTATGGACACTATGTCCCAGGCTGGTTTATTTCCAGCAGATCCTGCCACTTTTCAGGCGGGAGGGGGAGTCCAGAAGCCTACTACCCAGACTGCAGGCCAGACAACACCATTACATCATACCCCGGGTACACTGCCTGTGGGTGGGGTCCAGCCTGTTGCAGTAGCTCCTGAGCCCATACCAACTGCGGACGGTGATCCACAGAAGTTATTGGATAGATGGACTCGATTGCACCCTCCAGTCTTTGGGGGTGAGCGAGGCGAGGATGCTCAGGATTTTGTAGATAGGTGCAGGGACAGACTGCACAATATAAGGATACTAGAGTCCCATGGAGTGGATTTCATTACCTTTCAGTTGGAGGGCAGAGCTCGTAGGTGGTGGCAATCCTATATTCTCAGCAGGCCATCATATTCTCCTCCTGTCACTTGGGAGCAGTTCACGCAGATGTTTCTGGATAGATATATCCCACCCTTTGAGAGGGAAGAGCTGCGGTATCAGTTTGAGCAGCTAGAGCAGGGACAGATGTCAGTGACAGACTATAAGGCCAGATTTTCAGAGTTGTCTCGCCATGCACTCATGATACTACCTATTGATGCAGAGAGGGTGCAGAGATTTGTGGCTGGGTTGCATCCAGGTATTAGGGCCACCATGGCCCGAGAGGTGGAGATGGATACTCTTTATCAGCTCGTGGTAGAGATTGCTCGCAGGATGGAAGGGTATCGGTCGAGGAGCAGGGGCTGCAGGACAAGAGGGCTAGATTCTCTGGAGATTTCAGAGGTGCCCTAGATAAGGGCAGAGGTCAGTTTAGCAGTAGTCAACCCAGCAGGCCTTTATATTCAGCACCTCCACCACCTCCCCGAGGTGTTCCGGTGAGGCCTCATTTCAGCACCATGCCAGAGCGTTCCTACCATCCTCCATCCATTTAGAGTTCACCCAGTGGTTATCCCAGTCATCTGAGATCCTCCGTCCCCTACTTCAGTTCTATGCCAGAGGGACATCGCCCTCCGACCGTTCAGGGTTCTTCTTCGGGGCAGCAGACTATGGTACCTGGGAGTTGTTACGAGTGTGGAGAGCCAGGTCATATGAGGAGGCAATGTCCCAGGTTTCGGGGCAAGGTTGTACAACAGGGTTACCAGCCGATGGGTCCGGCACCAGCAGTCCGGCAACCTAGAGGTGGAGGACAGGCCGGCATGGGTCGTCCTAGAGGTGGAGGCCAGTCATGGGGAGGTCAGGCAGCTCATGTTCACTCTGGTGGAGCTCATTCTTCCTGTACTCCAGCCAGATTCTATGTCATTCTGTCCAGATCAGATGCAGTGGCCTCAGACGCCGTGATCACACGTATTATCTCAGTATGTGGTAGAGAGGCTTCAGTATTATTTGATCCAGGATCCACCTACTCATATTTTTCAACATTATTTGCTCATTTTCTGGATGCTCCCCGTGAGTCCTTGGGTTATCCTATATATGTTCCCACTCATGTGGGCGATTCTGTGGTGGTATACCGGATTTATCGATCTTGTGTGATCACCTTCTGCGGGTCGAGACCAGAGCGGACCTTTAATTTCTCGACATGGTTGATTTTGAGATTATTCTAAGCATGGATTGACTATCTCCTTATCATGCCGTGCTAGATAGCCATGCCAAGACAGTTACTTTAGCCATGCTCAGGGTCGCCTAGGCTGGAGTGGAGAGGTTCCTCAGTTAGTGCAGCCAACCGGGTTATTTCATTCGTGAAGGCTCGGTATATGGTCGAGAAGGGTTGTCTGGCCTATTTTGCTTATGTGCGGGACACCACCGCCGAGTATCCGAAGATTGATTCAGTGCCAGTGGTTCGAGAGTTTGCTGATGTATTTCCTTCAGACCTTCCAGGCATGCCTCAGGACCGTGATATTGATTTCTGCATTGATTTAGCTCCAGGAACCCAGCCTATATCTATTCCTACGTATCGTATGGCTCCAAAGGAGTTGAAGGAGCAGCTTGAGGAGTTGTTAGCTAAGGGGTTCATCAGACCGAGTGTATCGCTGTGGGGTGCTCCAGTTCTATTCGTAAAGAAGAAGGATGGGTCCATGCGGATGTGTATTGATTACTTCCAGTTGAACAAGTTCACCATTAAGAATAAGTATCCTTTGTCGCGCATTGATGATTTGTTTGACCAGTTGCAGGGTGCTTGGGTGTTTTCTAAGATTGATTTGAGGTCGGGATATAATCAGTTGAAGATTCGGGCCTCAGATGTTCTGAAGACTTCTTTTCGTACGAGATATGGCCATTATGAGTTCCTGGTGATGTACTTTGGCTTGACTAATGCCTCAGCAACATTCATGGACTTGATGAATAGGGTATTCAGGCCGTATATTGATTCCTTTGTCATTGTCTTCATAGATGACATATTTATTTACTCACGTAGCCTGGGTGAGCACGAGTAGCATTTCAGGGTTGTGCTCCAGACCTTGCGGGAACAGAAGCTATATGCTAAGTCCTCCAAGTGTGAGTTCTGGTTAGACTCCGTAGCATTCCTGGGGCATGTGGTATCCGGAGAGGGTATCAAGGTTGATCCTTAGAAGATCGAGGCAGTTCAAAGTTTGTCGCGTCCTACTTCAGGTACAGAGATTAGAAGATTTTTGGGCCTAGCAGGCTATTATCGCCGATTTGTGGAGGGGTTCTCTTCTATTGCTTCTCCATTGACCAGATTGACTCAGAAGAATGCCCCGTTCCGATGGTCTGACGAGTGTGAGGCAAGCTTTCAGAAGCTCAAGACAGCATTGACCTCAGCACTAATTCTAGTATTGCCTTCCAGTTCTGGGATATATACCGTATATTGCGACGCTTCGCGCGTTGGTTTGGGATGTGTGTTGATCTAGGACGGGAGATTTATTGCTTATGATTCGCGCCAGCTGAAGGTTCATGAGAAGAATGACCCTGTGCACGACTTGGACTTAGCGGCGATTGTTCATGCTCTTAAGATTTGGAGGCACTACTTGTATGGAGTGTCCTGTGAGGTTTATACAGACCACCGTAGCTTGCAGCACTTGTTCAAGTAGAGGAATCTTAATTTGAGGCAGCGCAGATGGCTTGAGTTGTTGAAGGATTATGATATCACCATCCTTTATCATCCGTACAAGGCAAATGTGGTAGCAGATGCTTTGAGCAGGAAGGCGGAGAGTATGGGTAGCTTGGCTTATATTGCAGAAGAGGAGAGACCTCTAGCCTTGGAAATTCATTCTTTTGCCAATCGACTGGTGAGATTAGACCTTTCAGAGCCTCGTCGAGTTTTAGCACATGTGGTTGCTCAGTCTTCGTTATTGGGGGAGATTAAGGCCCATCAGTTCTATGATTCGTGCTTAGCAGAGCTTCGGGAGGCAGTGGTTCAGGGTAGGGCCAAGGAGGTTACTATTGGCGAGGATGGTGGTTTGAGACTTCAGGGCCTCTTATGTGTTCCTAATGTTGATGGCCTGAGGGAGAGGATTCTAGAGGAGGCACACAATTCTCGACATTCTGTTCATCCTAGTGCAACAAAGATGTATCGTGATTTGAAGCAGCATTAATGGTGGAGGGGGATGAAGAGGGACATAGTGGAGTATGTGACTAGGTGTCTTAATTGCCAGCAGGTGAAGTATGATCACCAGAGGCCAGGAGGCCTACTTCAGCATATGCCCATTCTAGTGGAAATGGGAGCGCGTCACTATGGACTTCGTGGTTGGGTTGCCTCGGACTTCGCGGAAGGTTGACGCGTTTTTGGGTCATTGTGGACAGATTGACCAAATCGGCGCATTTCATTCCAGTAGCTACTACTTATACTTCTGAGAGGTCGGCCCAGATCTACATTCGGGAGATAGTTCCGGTTGCACGGTGTGCCGGTGTCCATTATATCAGATCGAGGTCCTTAGTTCACCTTGCATTTCTGGAGATCATTGCATAGTGAGATGGGCACCCAGATAGATCTCAGCACAGTATTTCACCCTCAGACTGATGGTCAGCCGGCGCGTACAGTTCAAATATTGGAGGGCATGCTCAAGGCATGCGTGATTGACTTCGGAGGTCAGTGGGACCAGTTCTTGCCTTTGGCCGAGTTTGATTACAATAATAGCTACCTGTATAGCATCGAGATGGATCCATTTGAGGTTTTGTATGGTCGGCGATGTCGTTCCCCTATCGGGTGGTTTGAGCATGGTAAGGCTAAGTTATATGGTACCGACCTGGTGAGGGATGCTTGGAGAGGGTGAAGTTGATTCAGAAGAGGCTCCGCACAGCACAGTCCAAACATAAGAGTTACACGGATTAGAGGGCGCGTGATGTATCATTTATGGAGGGAGACAAGGTTCTGTTGAAGGTCTCGCCGATGAAGGGTATTATGAGGTTTGGGAAGAAGGGCAAGCTGAGCCCGAGGTTTATAGGTCTCTTCGAGGTGTTAAGGCGAGTTTGGGAGGTTGCTTATGAGCTAGCATTACCTCCCAGTTTATCAGGAGTTCATCCGGTCTTTCATGTATCCATGCTCTGGAGGTACCACGCCGACATCTCTCACGTGGTTGATTTCATCACTATTCAATTGGATGAGAGGTTGGGCTGCGAGGAAGAGCCAGTTGCTATTACTAATAGGCAGGATCGCCAGTTGAGGTCCAAGAGAGTTTTTGCAGTGAAGATCCAGTGGAGGGGCCAACCAGTCGAGGAAGCGACATGGGAGTCCGAGGAGGACATGCGTAGCAGATATCCACACTTATTCAGCACTTCAGGTAAGATTCTAGACCCGTTCGAGGAAGAACGTTTGTTTAAGAGGTGGAGAATGTAACGATCCGACTGGTCGTTTTGCATTATCGAACCCCGTTCCCCTAAATGAAACTTCCCATAATGGCTTATTATGATTTATGACTTGCGGGGACTGGTGGTTCGGGATTCGGAAGTGTTTAGAGTGTTATGGGAACACTTGGTTCCTTAAGGTTGGCCTTTAAGGCCAAATTTGACTTCGGTCAACATTTTTAGTAACGACCTCGGAATCGAGTTTCGACGGTTCCAGTAGCTTCGTATGATGATTTCGAACTTCGGCTTATGTTCGGAAGGGGTTTTGGATGAGCCGGGAGCGTTTCGGCACCCAATATTGAAATAAGAGTTCCTTAGGTTCCTATGGTGGTTTGGGACATGTTTTTGAGTTATCGAGTTCTGAACGGAATTTCGAGACCGGGAATAGTTCCATTATGTCATTTATGAGTTGCCTGCAAAATTTGGTGTCATTCCGAGTAGTATAGGTCGGTTCGGCGCGTTGTTAGCGAAGTCAAAAAAACTTAAAGTTCCTAAGTTTGGTTCTAGGGGTTTTGAGGTGTGATTTTGAGTTTAAGCGTTGTTTTGGGTGTTCCGAAGGCTCGAGCGAGTCCGTATTATGCTTTGTTGTTGCTTGTTATTGATTATTGAAACATTATAATAGAACGGATGGGTAGTTATGTGATGGTTGGTTGGCCTAGTTCCACGATAGGCGCCATCACGACCTGTTAGGATTTGAGGTCGTGACAAGTTGGTATCAAAGCTCTAGGTTACGTAGGACTCAACGGTCATGATCAGGTGCAGTAGAGTCTTGCGGATCTGTATGGAGACGTCTGTACTTATCTTCGAGAGGTTGCACAACCTTTAGGAAAAATCTCATTTTCTTGAAATCTTTCGTGCCAATCTATTGATTCTTGAAATCTAAACTCATGTTGTTTCATTCTCTCACAGATGGTGAGGACACGCAATACCGAGCAAGGTGACCAGACACCAGCCAGTCCCACAAGGGGTCGGGTTCGTGGTGGAGTTAGGGGACCAGCCCGTGTTGCAGCCGGGAAAGTACCACAGGATCCCCCTATCGTTCAGGATCAGGTTCCCGCCGATGGTGCTCCAGCGGAAAAGGCTCAGGAACTGGCAGTGCCTATAGTTATTCCGAGTCTTCAGGAGACCCTGGCTCAGATATTGATGGTGTGTAACAGTTTGGATCAGGCAGTCGCTATGTCTACTACTGCCACTGCAGCTCAGGCCGGGGGAGGCATTCAGACTCCAGCTGCCCGGACACCTGAGCAGGTTGTACAGGGTATTCAGGCACCGGGGGTAGTCCCAGCCCAGCCGGTTGTAGTTCAGGACTATGTGGCCCTACTATGCCTGAGGATGAGTAGCGCAGGCTGGAGAGGTTCAGCAGACTTCAGCCTCCGACCTTCAGCGATACAGAGGGCGAGGATGCCCAAGGGTTTCTAGATAAGTGCCAAAGGATACTACGTACTGCGGGTATTTTGGAGACCAGCGGGGTCTCATTTGCTACATTTCAATTTGCTGGTGCTGCTTTTACTTGGTGGGAGTCATTCAGGAGGCGTAGGTCGGTTGGTTTATCACCACTCACCTGGCAGCAGTTCTCCACGCTCTTTTTGGAGAAGTATGTTCCTCAGTCCCACAGAGAGGAGCAGCATAGACAGTTTGAGCAGCAGCGCCAGGGAGAGTTGTCAGTTACTCAGTACGAGATGAGGTTTTCCGAGTTGGCTAGACATGATTTGGAGTTAGTCCCTACTGACAGGGAGCGTATCAGAAGGTTTGTAGATGGTCTCACGTATCAGCTTCGGATTTTGATGACCAGGGAGAGGGTGTTTGGAGCTACATTTGAGCAGGTTCTTGACATAGCTCGGGACATTGAGTCGGTTCGTAGGCAGGAGCGTGAGGAGATGGAGGCTAAGAGGCCTCGGGGATCAGGTAGCTTCAGTGGTGCCCCTTCTAGAGGGCAGTTTTGACACAGCAGAGGTTGTCCATTTAAACCTCCACAGCCAGTTCGCCCAGCTTACAGTGGTGTATCTTCGGGGCAGGGTCCTCGCAGTTCTCATTAGGGACGTTCATCTTTTAGTTCCTTTCCAGCTCAGAGCTTTGCCCGAAAATCATCTTATTAGGGTTCTTCTATGCATGGTTCGTTTGGTGGTTATCATGGTGGCAGGGGTTCTCATCAGTTTTCATCTCCAGCTCCAGGTGGTTGTTATGAGTGTGGAGAGTTCGGACATGAGTGGAAGCAGTGTCCCCGTCATCCTGGAGTTCATCTTAGCAGAGGGTTCAGCCCTCGACTTCAGCCCCAGTCACTTCACCACCTACTCAGGAAGCCAGGGGTGGTGGTCAGGCAGCTAGAGGTCGCCCTAAAGAGGGAGGTCGAGCATGTGGAGGCCAACCACGTATTTATGCACTTCCAGCCAGGCCTGATGATATGGCCTCAGATGCGGTGATTACAGGTACTATTTCAGTTTGTCACACTATGCTTTAGCTTTGTTTGACCCTGGTTCCACGTACTCGTATGTTTCATCTTATTTTTCCCACTTTCTGAATATGCCCCGTGAGTTTTTAGTTACTTCTGTTCATGTTTCGACTCTGGTGGGCAATACTATCGTTGTGGACCGTGTGTATCGGTCATGTCTTCTATCTATTGGGGGTATGGAGACCCGAGTGGACTTGATGTTACTCAGTATGGTGGTAGTGATAATGTGGGGGCATCGTGAGTTATTGTTTGTTTTGATCTTTGGCTTTGAGCCGAGTGGGGGAGTCCATTAATGATAATTTAATTACACGATTATGTGTTGTATTGGTTTCGGTTCGAGGTATGTTGGTGAATTAGTTATGACGTACAGAGGTGGAGTCTGGGAATGACTCGGGTGATGGAAATTTCTTCGATACAAGTTGTAATGTACTTTACGGATAGTGTAATTCATTGTATAATGGAGTTGTACTGGTAAGTATAGAGTGTGCAATGTATGAGTGTTCTTGTTGCTTCAAAGGTGTGGATTACTTTTCTAGTATGTGGATTGCAAGCGGGGTCAGGTCATTCTGTTTACTTGGTTAGTGTAATTGAAATTGCGTAGAGTAAATGGCGTTCGATATTGGTTTAGACGGATTCAAGGTTATATGTAGCGATCGAGGATCTTCAAGGTGTGAGAAGGGCTAGAACTAAGATTTACAGGGAAGGTGACAAGGCTTGTGGTGTATTTGCATTATCATGGATTCTATCCATCAGTATCAGGAAAAGTGAAGGTAATGACTTTAAATTCGCAGGAAGTCTCTTCAGGGTAAGTATTTCCAATGTGGTGCTTTGGGGATAATTGAGGGAGTATTCAGCGGCTTATGAGCCTTAGACGGTATATTTTTATGCTCGAGTTTTGTGCGGTGAGTCGGGATTGAGAATTGCGGTATTATGGAAAGAAGAAGTATCAATTCGAAGGTAAGTCAGAAGGAACTTGAATGAATAGGATAACTTGGTAGTAAGTCGGATCGGCATGATAAGGGATATGTTAGTTCTTTGGGTGTTATAGGGTAATGAGTTGTTACAAGTGTTTCTTAGCAATTCTCTTGGAGTTTGGTGGCATGCGTAGCTTGGTTGAGTTAGAAGGATTCAGTCCTGAAGGTTTGGTGTTGTACAAATGTGATTCGGGAGTTCTTGAGGGTTTCTACCACGGTTAGAAATGTATATTTTTTCCACTGGCGTGAGGGTCATGTGATGTATAGTGATTTTGCTTCTAAATGGGATCAATGGAAAGTTCTTGGCTAGTTAGGTACGTAGTTGTTTGTGGCTAGGAAGGGAGCATGAAGTTCTCATATTTATCATAGAATTGCATGGCGTATGCGGTATTTTGTGTATAGTGGAGAGTGGCATATGTGAGGTCACGGTTCAGTTCTGGAAGGAAGGTCAGAACTAGCAGTTTCAGATGATTAGGTAAACGATACCACTATTGGGTGGTTGGATGGGAGTATACATTCATAAAGAGAAATGTGTTTAAGGCAATGTGTTTGAATAAGGGTGCTTCATTGGTGTTACGACGCTCTCTCGTTGGATCTATTACTGGCATTTAAGTTTTCTTGGTGACACAGAGTAATTATGGGGGTATCCCTCGCGTAATGATAAAGTATTAGGGGCGTGTTATATATTTGAGTGGTGGAATTGGGATCAGATATAGTAATTGGTGCGCCTCGTGGATTTTGAGACTGGGAGTTTTCATGAACAGATTATTTTTGAAGTTGTGAACTACAAGGATGCGAGCAGAGCTAGTCAGGTGTTAGTATATGTCATGATTCAGTCATTATGAACCTTTGGAGAGTTATCTACCTGTTGTGGATGACCAGAGTTGATTTGGAATATAATTATTGGTAGGCCAGTATGGGTGTGTGTTCTACACTGAGTCAGAATTTTTGACCCCAAATTGCTATTGTTGAGGGATGTACCATTTGATTGTCATTGAGCTTATTCGTGTTTTGGAGTGATCTATGAGTTACCTTTCGGTGTTTCGAGGAGTTTTGATCGTTGGTTATGTATGCATAGGGTGTAGTTCTATCGGGGCTTTATGGAGAGATTTGAGTAAAGTAATTAATTGGGTGTTGCAGGATTGAGACGTGTTGGTTATGTTCTTTTCGGTTCGGGTGGCATGGTATCGTCCGATTTCCCCGTGGTTATGGCAATGCACTTTGAGTAATTGATGTCGCATTTTGCATGGTTATTGATTTTGAGCAAGGTGTCTTGGAGTATGTCATGTGGTCTAGCGATTAGATGGGATCACGCTTTACAGCTCATTTAGGTAGAGGTATGATCCAGGTGTCGGATTTGTGTGATATGGTTTCACGATGTGTATCAGGCTTTTAGCATGATGTGGTAATGGCAAGAGTAATGGAAGGATAGCCCTCTCGTGTGAGTCTTCTCTATTTTATGAATTGAGCTCTTGGGATGTTTTTATTGAGTGCACGAGTTGCACAAGCTATGGCTCTGGATGGTATTGATGCTGATCGGACGAATGGATGTTGGTTTCTACGTGTTTCTTTAATCATCGGCACCATATGAAGGTGTTTATAGCGAGGTTTTGTTTGATAGAGGTTATTTACTGGTATTGGGTTGTTATAAGCAGCCATTGGGATTAGGAGACATCGCTATGAGTGTTGAGTCATGCGTATAGTATGTGATTTCATCTTGTGTTGCGGATATGGCTTGATACAGAGTGTTCAGACTATTTCAGCTTATAGTCGTGAAAATTTGATCTTGTGAATGGACTCAGAAGTGGAAATTTAGTTCTAAGGTTTATGGGTCAAGATTGTACTTTGAAATTTCAACTGTGTTATGCTATTAGACCTATATGGGGTAAGGTGATGTGGAATCACCTCCGAATATGTGCATGGTAGGTTACACGGCAATTTTGGTGGCGTTTGGAACAACTCTAGGCACGTTCGAGGACGAACGTATGTTTAAGTGGGGGAGAATGTAACGACCCGGCCGGTCGTTCCGTGGAAATTACATTATTATCCCTGTTTTTGCCTTGTCATAGGTTGGTTATACTGTTTATGATGTGTTAGAGTTGGTAGGCTCGGAATCGGAATGGCTGTAGCAAGAAATTAGTCATTTAATCTTTAAAAATAGCCTTATAGTTGGAAAAGTCAACTGAGAGTTGACTTATTGGTAAACAACCTCGGAATGCGGATTTTATGGTTCAGATAGCTTCGTTAGGTGATTTGGGACTTAGGAGTGTGTTCGTAATATTTTTGTGATGTCCGGTGTAGAAGTAGGCTTGAATTGGCGAAAGTTAGTTTTTGGTGATTTCTGGTCGGCAGTGAAAAATAGGCTATCGGGGTCGGAATGGAATTCCGGAAGTTGGAACAGGTTCATAGTGTCATTTTGGACGTGTGTGCAAATTTTCAGGTCATTCGGATATGCTTTGGTTCGTTTCGGAATCTTTGGTGGAAATTAGAAGTTTCAAAGTTCTTAGGCTTGAATTAGATGTGATTTTGGTGTTTTGGCGTTGTTTTGAGTGGTTTGAAAGCTCGACTAAGTTTGAATAAGGTTATGGGATGTGTTGGCATGTTTGGTTGAGGTCCCGAGGGCCTCGGGTGAGTTTCGGGGTGGTTTCGGACCATTTCTAGGCCATTTTTAGCTGCTAGATTTTGGCTACAGCAGTGTGCTACGCGATCGCGGGGAATCGGTCGCGATCGCGATGAGTAAAATGAGAGAAAATGACCAGTGAATCACGATCGCGGAAGGCCTTACGTGATCGCGTAGAGGAAATTTTCTGATGCCCTTACCCGACTTGGGAAGCTTGTATCTTGCAATCTATAAGGAATTTTGAGATGATCCAAAAATGCAAGTTATATCCCTTTGTGCCTAGTTTTTAGAAAATCAAATCATTTGTTATTTGGATTTGTTTCTAAAGAGTTATGGTTTATACACTACAGCCTGTCCGAGAAGAGTTTGGAAATCGCATTGTGTTGCGTAGGACTGAATTTGACGGCTTATATCTCATAATCTAAAAGGAATTGAGAAATTATCAAAGCATTAAAGTTGTATCCCTTGGTGTTTAGTTTTCAAAAAGTCAAACTATTTGAAATTTGGAGTTTTGTACAAAGAGTTATGACCATTATACTAGAGACTGTCCGGAAGAGCTGGGCAGTTGTTCTTTGCGATCGCGAAGCATTTTTCGCGATCGCGAAGGGAAAATTTTGGGCTGATAAAAGTTGTGCTTCGCAATAGCAAAACATTTTCCGCGATCATGATGAAAAAATACCTGGGCAGTATTTAAATAAACCCTCCGCGACCAATACCCACTTTTTCACCATTGTTGAACGAGAAAAGAGCTTTGAGGCGATTTTAAAGAGAAGAAATCATTGTTCTTCATAGAAGTAAGGATTTTGGACCCTAATACTCGATTATATGTGATTAAGGATAAAATATCAGTTTTTAAGTCATAAAAATCAGTAGAAAAAGGTGGAGTTAGGGCTTGATATTTTTAGACCTTTAGGGATCGATTTGAGGGGTCAAACGAACTCTGATTTTAGTGTTCTTATATGTACGGACTCGTGAGATGATGAAGGAAATTTTGGCACAAAATTTGTCGAGTTCCGAGATGTGGTTTTGAGCTAAATTTGGTACTTTTAAATTGGAATTCATTCCTTAAGCATAATTTGATAATAAAAATCTAAACTTGGTAGATTTGGAGCACTCGGAAGTTGATTCGAGAGGCAAGCGGGTTGCAGAGTAGCTTTTCGGGCTAGTTTGAGGTAAGTAATGTATTTAAATCTTGTCCTGAGGGTATGAAACCCCGACTTTACATCCTTTCACGGATTTTTGAATGCAAAGATTAGAAACTTGGAAATATATCCCTTTTCAGGCAACTATTGAGTTGCGAACCCGATTTTAAAGCCTATGCTTAATAGTATTGATATAATTTAGGCTGCAAGCCATGTTTGGGGCCTAGTGCCGATTTGTTTACCCCTTGGGGGCTGTTTTTACTATTTTCCTCACTTGATATGTTATGATTTTCACTCAGTCTTTTCTTGATAATTGTTTTGACACTCAAAGTATTTTGATATTATTTCTTAAAAATGAAACATTGTTTTGGGTCGAGAACCCAGTATAATGATGACCCGAGTGGCATGTTGAGAGTGTCTGACTGAGTGAAGCCGCGGGCCAATATTGTGAGGATGTTATGATACGAGAGAGGCCGAGGGCCAATATTGTGAGTAATTTATGCCATGATGTGGTTGGCCGAGGGCCAAGATTGTGAGTGATTTATGCCATTATGTGACTGGCCGAGGGCCAATATTTTGAGTGATTTATGCCATGATGTGGCTTGTTATAACGCTTGGGCTGTAGAAGCCCCTCCGGAGTCTGTACATCCCTCAGTGAGCGCAGGTACCTACTGAGTGCGAGTGATGCCCGCGGGGCTGATACTGAGTGACTGTGAGGTTTCCTGCTGGGCTGATACTGAGTGACTTTGAGGTTGCCCGCTGGGCTGATACTGAGTGATGGTGAGGTGCTGAAGAAAATTGTTACGAGAAATGATTATGGCCCGAGGGGAATATTTATGATGATTTTTACTGAGTTTTTGACTGTGATTCACTTCGTTTTTCAAAGTGATTTTACTGAGATATATTGAAATTTTACTTGTTTCAAAGGATTTCTGGAGATTGGTTTTCGAACTTATATAATTGATGAATACTTTATGGTGACTTGGTGTTTTACTGTTTTTGTAAATTGGTGTATCTGTGTTGTGTGTTTCGTATTTCTAAGACTGTGATTTATTTTATTACTACTGAGTTGGTGTACTCATCATTACTCCCTGTACCTCTGTTCACATATCCAGGTACCGATTCGGAGCAGTAGTTGTCTTCGTTCGTATTCAGCAGCTTACGGGATTTCGAGGTAGCTGTTCAGCGTCCGCAGCTTCTCCATTTCCCTTCCTTTATTAGTATTAGTATTTATTTCATAGACATTGATTAAGACATTATCAGAGTTAGTTTTATTTCTTAGATGCTCATGACCATGTTGACTCCAGTCTTGGGAGGATTGTTTAGAATGTTAGATTATTGTTGGGGCGTAAAGACTTAAAGAAATTATTTTATGCTTTGTTGTTGCTTGTTATTGATTATTGAAACATTATAATATAACGGATGGGTAGTTATGTGATTGTTGGCTAGCCTAGTTCCACGATAGGCCCCATCACGACCTGTTAGGAATTGGGGTCGTGACATATATGGTGATCTTACAAACCTCAAAGCTATACTTCTTTTTTAATCTTCTTCAATTTTTCTAACAGGCAGATAATTTACCTCTAATTCTATACAATACTCATAAACATTGTTTGCTTTATGTTTCTAAAACCTCCCATATTTTGCTTATACATCTCAGCCCTTTGAAGAAGAACAAGATTCTTGATAACATTTCAAGCCCTTTTCCAGGACGTCAACCTTTTTTTTGGCTTTGCTATCATCTCTAGCAATGTTGTGTACAACTATTCTTAGCACCGATGATGATTAATATGTCAATATCAGAATACTCTAAAGTGCAATTACAGAAGGTGTAGGTACTATACTTGGATCAATAGATTCTTCCTGAAGTTATAAATTACGTAAAAGAGAATCACATGCAGACAAATTATTTATTTTGTGTTTGAGCCAACAATACCTTTATCATACTTAATTTGTTTCTTATTCTTTATATTGCTGAAGTTGAGAGATTGAATGCACAAGAAAACCCTAGCTGCGAGGGAGAGAAGGAAATGAATGAAACAATGAATATACATTTTGTTTCTATTTCAGCCTTTACACCTATATATATATATATATATACACACAAGTGAATTGACACTAATACAACTAACTAACTAACTAACCAATCACTTACATCATAAACCACTAACAGACTAAGTAATCCGGGTATGCACAAATAGACTAAACTACCCTCAAGCTCAAGTCACCCCTCTTTCCTCAACACTCCCTCTCAAGCTAGTTGGTATGAAAACATTAAGAACACCTAGCTTGGAAATCAAATACTGATGGTGTACTTTGGTTAAGCCTTTGGTTAGAATTTCTGCAAGTTGCCTCTTAGAATTTCTGCAAGTTGCTCTTTAGTTGCCACATACTCTGTCTTCACCAGCCAATTCTGTATCTTTTCCCTTATGGTAACACCTCATCATTTTTTGTATTGGGAATTCTAGTATGTTCATCATAATACTTGGTGGTTAGCTTAATGTTGAATTTAATAGGCGTGATAGATGGTTTTGTAGCTCCCAGCCCAAGTTCGGAAATCAGTTCCAATGTGTACTTCCTTTAGTGCATTAGAATTCCTTGCTATGATCTGGAAAACTCAATGCGAAGGAAGTATTTCCGCTCACCTAGATCTTTCATCTTAAAAGTCTGCTGAAGTTTAGCTTTGACCTCTTCTAATAGTGTCATATCAAAACCAGTGAGAAGCATGTCATCCATATATACCAAAAAGATTATAATATGTTTTCCTATCCCTTTTATGAACAATGAGTGGTCAGGTTGACTTTGCATGAAACCAAACTTCATTAGTGCTTCAGAAAGTTTGGCATTCCATTATTTTGGTGCATGTTTAAGTCCATACAATGACTTCAGAAATCTGCATGCTGGTCTGCTTTCCCCATGACTCTGAAATCCTTGAGGTAGAGTCATATATATCTCATCATGTAAATCCCCTTGCATAAAAGTATTGTACACATCCATTTGATGGATGTGCCAATATGCAGATGCATCAACAACCAAAATTGTCCTGACAGTAACCATCTTGACCATTGAACTGGATATTTCCTGGTAATCAATGCCCTCGTGTTGGCTATACCCCTTGGCCAAAAGCCTGGCTTTGAACCTCTCCACTTCCCATGTGGCTTTTTACTTCACTTTGTAGATCCACTTGCAGCCAATAGGTACCTTGTCATCAGGTAAGGGTACCACATCCCAAGTATGGTTGGTTTCTAAAACAACAATTTCAGCTTGTATTGCATCTACCCACCTGGGATCCTTGAAAGCTTTTTCAAATGTAGTAGGTTCTACTATACTGGAGAATGCAGATAGATAACACTGGTAATGGGAGAAAGGCCATCATATAAGACATAGTTGGAAATAAAGTAAGGAACATGTTTGTGACTTGCGAGTGTCACAAAGTCTCTCAACCAAATAAGAGCTTGTTTGGTCCTCAAAGATCTTCTCAGAACAGTGGAGTTCTGATCAAGAGAAACTGGAGGCTCCTGCCTTAAGTTACTATCCTCAGGTCTGAATATCTTAGATCTCTTGTCACTTTGGAAACTTGAAATTGAATTGAGGCACATAGAAAACTTATTTAATGATATTATTGTCTGAAATATGACTATCTCCAATGTGAGTTACTTGAGTGACATCTCAATTAGGCAATAGAACTTTCTAAGCTTAGAGGATGCAATTAGGGAGGTTTTGGTTAACAGATTGACATCTGACACTATAGGATTTATGGCTCCAGTGTCAATGATCCATTCCAGTGGAATAGAGGATGCCAAAAGAGCAGTGCTATTACCTGCTACATTTTCCTGAGAAGTAGAAGATGTGGTGGTGTTGTTCAGAATTTGCAATATTTGATCATATTTCTGTTTGGTGAAAGGAAAACCACCTACCTAAGCTAGTGAATTTGCACTTACTAAACCTTGAGAAAAGAAGAGCTAGCATGAACCTGAGAAGCAGAATTCCTTTGGACCTAGTAGTTTTCAGTAACATGACCCATAGAATGATGATGACCATGGTTCACAGGCAGCGATTTTGTTGGCATGTGCTGAGAGGCACTAGTAGCATATAAAGACATGGAGTAATCGGATTTTATCATTGCATTGTGTGCACTAGCTTCCCCTTTATTTTTGAACTTATAATCAGGTGGATATACTATTATTTTGTAACAGTTCTCCTTACTATGACCTTTCATTTTGCAAAACTCACACTAGACATGATAATTCTTTCTAAACTTTGGATTAAAATTGGACTTAGCACTATAGAGTGTTGTGGAGTCATATACATTTGCATACACAGTAGGAGTGGGACCTAACACACCAGCAGAGGCAGCCACAACTCTTTGGCTCTCATCACTCATAAGCATTGCATAGGCTTGATTTACTGTTGATAAGGGCTTCATCATAAGAATTTGACTACGATCTTGTGATTAAGAGTCATTTTGACCCATTAGAAACTGATATACCTTTTGTTTTCGTAGATGCTCAATAAACTCCTTTGTCTTAACACAGTCACATCCAGGAGTAGGTATTACAGACTCAGATTCATCCATGGGTCTTTAAGCTTTGAGTAATAGACAGAGATAGATGAGGTACCTTGACATGGAGTGGTTATTTCCTTGTGTAAATTATAGCAACGAGTGTCATTTACCTTATTAAATTGCTCGTGCAAATCCAGCCACACTGTTTGAGCACTAGTAACATATGTTATACCACTAATTACGAGGGAGCAACTGAATTCATCAACCACGATAATACAATAGCATTACACCTTTCTCATTGAGACCAATATTTTTCATGAAATCTCTCTTTTGTCCACATGCTATCAATAATCCCCAGCTTATTGCGGCCAAGTAAGGCAATTCGCATAGATCGATAGCATAAGGAGTAATTATCAATTCCTGTCATTCGAAATGAAATCGAAGAGATTCCACTTGTAACACCATGAGCTAGGAACATGGATGAGTAACAACTACTGTAGTACCTTCCTCAATTCATCATCCGATGATGCATGCGATGCATTTTCGGCAGTGACAGTTGCATTTTCATGTTCCAAATCATCAATCACCATTGTTGAGTAGTTTGAAGGTTTTAACCAGAAAAAGTTGAAGTCACAATTGACTTGAATTTGGAGAGTAGTAATAGAAACTAGAACAGAGAAGAAGATGAGGATCGATTTTCGAGCTGCAATTCAGAGCTTAAAGCTCTGATACCATGCTGAAGTTTAGAGATTGAATGCACAAGAAAACCCAAACTGCGAGGGAGAAGGAAGAAGAAGAAAGGAAGAGAGGAAATGAATGGAAAACATGCATTCTATTTTTATTTCAGCATTTACACCAATATATATATATATACAAGTGGATTAACACTAATACAACTAACTAACTAACCAATCACTTAGGGGTCGTTTGGTATGAGGTATAAGAATGTATAGTGCTGGTATAAAAATTTAATACCATCTTAATACTTCGTTTGGTTAGCAAACTAGGTATAAGTTATCGCAGGATTAAAATTAACACAGGGATAACTTATACCTTATAGAGGGTGGGGTAATTAGCACCGGTATATCTTATACATTCTTCTTACAAATTATGCAATTGTCATATTTAATACAACATACCAAACAGTGGATAAAAAATAATTCCAGCATAACTATATCAGTATAACTTATCCCGGCATAAGCCGCAACGACCACTTACATTATTAACGACTAACAGACTAACTAATCCAGGTATGCATAAATAGACTAAACTATCCTCATGCTCAACTCACTCTTCTTTCCTCAACATATATGCATAAAGTTTTCCCACGTCTTTTAACTTCAAGCTAAATTGGACTTAGTAGAGTTTTACAACTGGAATAAGGTGAGAGTGAAGTATTGTGATGGTTCATCTTTCACTGATGATGTCGAACAAGTTGACCCTTGTTAAGTAATATTCTGTCATATGTATTGATAAACATCGCTGAATGATTTAGTGATTAATATAACCCGTAATATTTTCTGATTGAAAATTAATGCCAAATCTACATTAGGACAACAAGCTATTTTTAAAGGGGCAAGAATATTTAAGGCCATTATGAAAGATTTATGGAGCAACGGCATCCAACTTGCTGAAAATGTAAGAATATTAATTATTCTCCGGCTTCATAATATTCATAATTACAAGTCACACACTATCTTATTATGCGGCTCTCTTCTTTCTAAATTCTGATTTCTAATTAGCTAAATCTCAAAAACAGAAGAATCAATGTTAGGCAATTTCGTGTGGAGCTTCAGCGGGAGGGTTGGCTACAATCTTAAACTGCGCCAAGTTCAAAACCCTGTTGCCAAATGATGCTAGAGTTAAGTGCGTTGCAGATGCAGGCTTTATGACAGTACATGTAAGTTCCATTATCTTTTTTATTTTAGTATGATCGTATAATATATACACTACTAAAAAAGGGAAAAATCGATTGTCAGCACCGATCGATGTTTGTAGGTAATTAGCAAAAATCAATCGATTCGTGGCGGTCGGTAATCATGTGGTCGGTAGAGCCAACCGACCGATTTCGGTCGGTATTTTTCGATCGATGAATTAAATTCCAAAAGTGACCAAAAAAAAAGAACGCCAAAAAAATCGGCCGAAGTCGGTCGGTTTTTTTAATTATGTAATTTAAAAATGCACCATCTAGGAATCAAACCTGGATCTGTGTTGTGGCAGGATACTATTTTACCGCTAGACTATTGTTGCATTTTAGTTTTAGACTCTATTTTCTTTATTTTATACTCTTTAATTGTATTTTCGTGCGAAAATAACCAACCGATTTCGGTCGATTTTATTGAAAAAATAAAATTACCGACCAAAATCGGTTGAATTTTTAAAATCGCCGACGGAAATAACCGACCGATTTTGATCGATTTTTTGAATATTAATTTTAATTTATTTTAAATTAAAAACCGACCAAGGTTGGTCAGTTTCGTAAAAAATAAATTTTGTGGGTTGCAAAAATAGTTTCCCAAATTTTGCGTGAAAAAGAAAACCGATCGAAGTTGATCGGTTCGTTAAAATAACAAGTACTGATACTTAACAAGTAGGTGCAGGTTATATTCTTTTTCTATAATATTTTATTTCTCATGTTGAAGGGATCAACTAAAAATGTACCTCCATCTTGCACATCTGCGATGGAACCAAATCTGGTAATTAAGCGTTTATGTTTTTTGGGAAACAAAAAGCTTTTTCTTATGCCATATAAATATTGCTCTCTAATTTATTAGTTTTCCTTAATATTGAAAATATTTTGGTTCCTAAATATCTCGATCCTCAAGATTAGCACATTTAGCCAACGTTTAATTATTCAAGATTAGCACTACTTCTCTGGTGATTAACTAATGCATACCTTCTAATCATATATGTATAAAGGGCTCTTCTTCTCCTCTAATTCTTTTTAATTTGTTTCATTTAAAAAAAAATTATATATAATATATATATCGACAATTGGTGAAGCTGTTGCGGATTGCAAGCTATTATTAAGTTAGTGAACTAATAGGCTTGCAGATGTTGTACCTGCCGCTTATTTTGTGATACGTAGCTGTTGAGGATTAGTTAATTAAGTTAGCTTTAATTATGTTTTACAATTAAGTCCTATTAAATTTTCAGTAGAAGTTTCTAATTGTTCAGCTCAGCACAGACATTTTGGTAACTTATTATGAGTAGTTAACTCGTTGATACTAAATATATAAATTAGTTAACTGTGTAAAATAGACATTTTAGGCATGAAAATCCTGTAAGTGGTTTATACATTTTCCTCATTGTCCGTCCATGCATTAAAACGTTACAATTAATTAAAATATTTAAAGCTACATATAGGTAGGCAATTGTTTTATTTGTTTAAATTCTTTTTCAGCTTTATTTTTTCTTTGTTACATTTGATTTTCAATTTCTTCCGTAAACTTGTCTTAGATTATACATTTGCTCTTTTGCTTTTGGCACCTTAATATTCTTTTACCTTTACCTCAATTAAATTTACGAAAAATAAAAAATAAACAAAATTGACTGCCTGAACCCTGAAGCAAAGATAAATTAACTAGTCGGATACAGTCAAACTTCTCTATAACAACTTCGTTTGTTCCGAATATTTTTTGCTGTTATAGCGAAGTGTTGTTATAGAGAATATATATTATAACATAATATAAAAATTGATTCTGAAAAAGCTTGACTTTTATAAATAAATATTGTTATATAGGGATGTTGTTATAGAGATGTCTGACTGTATATAATTTACTAACAGTCACAAGAAGGTATACATTTCTCCCCTTCTTAGCAAGAGGATGTAACTTTGATATTAAAGAATTGTGAACAAATAATCTCTCATATTAATGAGACTTCTTTAATATTTATTCTGAATCCATTGGTGAAATCAATAAAAATTTTGTTTACTCATAACGTACATGTCTAAATTCTACTAATTTCTGTCTCTATTTATGCCCTACAATATGTCTAAAATCAGCTTAAACCAAACATTCTTGTGCTATCAAAATAATGGTAAGCAAGATTTTTTTTTCTCTTCACCTTTAATTAAATAATTAATTAATTAATTTGTTTGTTTCATTTCTTATTGTTGTGTGCCTCTTTAAATTACTTCTTGATATCTGTGCTTCTATATTTTGAACAATCTCCATTAGACATAGAAATTTGTAGGTTGCACTTGTCTTTTAATTCGCAAAGGCAGAGCTTATTTTAGTTTTTAACACAATAAGACTTTTTGAAAAGCAATATAATTGCACTGAGATGCAATAACAAAAGTGTGTGTCAATTACTCACATTTTGAGATGGTAATTTAACGAATGTTTGACTGAAAAAATCTTATATTTCAAGTAAAATTAAAGTAAACATCAATGTAATTTTTTAAATACTTGAGCGGATTTTCTTAAATGCATAATGCTTTATAAATTATGCCTAATATCCACATTGAAGTGGCAATCTATATGATCTCGAAATTCCATAAATTCACGGAATACTCATAAAGAGATTAAAGACATCAAATGTTGTTTTTCTCAAAGCAGCCAAAGTGATCTATAGACGTTTTTTCTTTTCATGGAGATGAAATGCAACCCAAAAAAGTTCACATCATCCTATATTCGAGAAAAATGATGTTAAGCCCTCAGATCACACTGCAAAATTTAGGGAACGAACAAAAACTATCCATAGAGAATCATCATCAATAAAATAATTTTCTTTTTTTTTTTAAATTAAAAAAGTGATAATCTATATAGACACAAACCCCNAAAACCCCCCCCCCCCCCCCTTTTTTTTTTATACCATGTTCTAGTTTATAAAAAATTTGAAAATAATGCTATGAAACTTCTAACGTCAATACTTAATTGCTTATTTCCATAGGAATTATAAATACAAGGATGGCTTGTAAGGGGATGGCTTTGGAGCATACTTGTATTTTTTTCTTTATATTATATTCGATATTATTAATAAATTGTAAAATATATCCTCCATCAATAGAATATGGTTGTTTTTTAGAATGTCTTGATTATTTATTAGTGGAAAGAGGCTTAGATCATACTCCTCAAGCTGAATTAGAAAGTAAATGTAGAGAAGGAATACCAGAATTTAATTGTGAGACTAAGCAATTATATGATGAACATCAAATTAAGGTTTGTGATGATCCCAAAAGATTCCCATGTGTTTCCCCAGTCGGAAAGTAACTTCAAATATGTATTATTATTTGTTTATGAGAATAACTACTTTATATTATTGTAATTTAATTTCATGATATAAATAAATGGAATGCAATAGATGCTTTATTAAATATTATAACTAATTCAGCTGCAAACCCTATTCCTCTGAACTTGCCTATTTTTTTATCATTTACCCGCTGGTGTTGATGTGGCAAAAAGTATGAATACACTTTATTTTAGAAGCGTGCGAGTAAGAAAAATCGAAAATCTAGCCTCCAAGGTATTTTTCAAACGTTAATCGCCAAATAGTTATATGTAATGATTTATTTGTTCCAATTATGTATTTCTTCTTGCTTCTTCTTTATATATATATTTTTTTTTTGAGAAAGTAACATATTTGTATATTGATATATAATCTTCACTAGTGAAGACATCTATAATTACATATGGGTGCCCAAAATAAAAATAAATAAAAATAAGCACCTAAGATCCTTGGTCTTCTCACAAGGAATCTAGGACATCAAAGATGGATTCATGATCCTTTAAAGACTTTCCTTTACACCAAAAATAGCAAAGAGCTAGACACTTCATCTTTATCTTCTGGATGTTACTGGACTTGTCTTCAAAATATCTCTGATTTCTTTCTTCCCAGATTGTCCACCAAATGCAGGCTGGGACAATGCTCTGTCTCTCTTTATGGCTGGAAGAGTTTCCCTCTTTATTCTAGTATGCTAGAACATCAAGAATTCTTCTTGACATTGCCCATACAATTCCTTTTAAGCTAATAAAAATTCTCCATATTTGAACAGTGAATTTGCAATGCAAAAAAGAGATGACTAATTGTCTCTGCCTCCTCTCCACACAAGTAATATCTAGAACATAAGTGAAATCCTCTTTTACTTAGATTATCCTGAGTTAGAACCTCTTACTTTGCTAGTAGCCATGAGAAGCAAGCAACCTTGTAGGGGATTTTCACTTTCCAAATCATCTTCCATGACCAACAACCAACCTGGTTGTTTGACAGGTTGAATTCCTTATATGCAGACTTGAGTAAAAATTTCCCTTGCATGTCCCCTTGCCATATGATGAGATCTTGATTAGAGTTGATTCCGGTGAATAGCTCCAAGGTCTTGTAAAACTCAATTACTCTATCAATTTCCCAATCATTTAGAAGTCTTCTGAATGTAAGGTTCCAACCTTGATTAGTCCACACCTCATCTACATGTGCTTGTTGTTGTTGGTTCAATGTGTATTTATCAGGAAAGAGAAGCTTCAAAGGGCCTTGGCCTAGCCAATTGTCTTCCCACAAGGAGATCTTCGTAACATTCCCAACTTTAAACTTTGCCTTGCCCCTCACTTTTGACCACAAGTTCCTAATTGACTTCCATACATTGACACCATATGGACTTCTCACTGGTTTGGTTGTCCATTCTCCTTCCATTCCATATTTCTCCCTGACTACCTCTCTCCACAGTGATTGCTCCTCAGCCGCAAATCTCCATAGCCACTTCATCAACAAACTCTGGTTATGTATTCTCAGATCTTTGATTCCCAATCCCCCTGTCTTCTTGCTAGTGGTAATGGAGTTCCATTTGACTAGGTGGGACTTCTTCTTGTCGTTGTTGCCTTCCCATATGAAATTTCTTCTTAATGCATCTATTCTCTTTACTACATTAATGGGCATTGGAAATAGAGACATCATATAGGTAGGTATATCATCAAGGACAGAGGTTATCAAGATTAGCCTTCCACCCATAGATAAGTATTGGTTCTTCCAGTTTGCTAATTTCTTTTGACTTGTTCTTTGCTCCCAACGGCATCCCCAAATAGACAGTAGGTAGTTCACCTACCTTCCTTCCCAGAATCTCAGCAAGTCTTTGAATCTCCAAGACCTCACTAACTGGATAAATGAATCTTTTGTGCCAATTAATGTGTAGTCCAGAGGTGGCTTCAAATAGAATGAAGATCACCCTTAGCATTTGAAGTTGTTCTTTATTAGCTTCGCAAAATACCAGGGTGTCATCACCGTACTGCAAGTGGGAGATCCTCATGTTGCTATCAGCACTAGAATTCACCTTGAATCCACTGATCCAGTTATTTGTTTGAGCTCTTTTCAGCATACCGTTCAGTCCTTCCATAGCAATGATGAATAGAAAAGGGGGCAGGGGGTCCCCTTGCCTCAAACCCCTCTGTGAAGGGAAGAAGCCAGTTGGTGCTCCATTGATGAGTACTGAGAATCTCACAATAGATATGCAGTATTTTATCCAGTTTATCCATCTTCCTCCGAAGCCCATTTTTCTTAGAGTTTCCAGGAGAAAGTTCCAGTTCAGGTGATCATAAGCTTTTTCTATATCCAGCTTGCAGAGTAACCCAGGTTCCTTCCTTGTTTTCCTTGTATCAATGCATTCATTTGCAATTAGAATTGCATCCATAATATGTCTTCCCCTGATAAAATCCATATGTTGAGTATCTATCAATTTGTTGACCACTTTCTTGAGCCTCTCAGTCAGTAACTTGGAGATGATCTTGTATATACTGCCTATCAAACTGATAGGCCTGAAATCTCTCAGTTCTTTTTCCCCCGCCTTCTTAGGAATCAAATACATAAAGGTAGCATTAAGGCTCCTTTCAAACATTCCTTGTTCATGAAAATTCTGAACAGCAGCTACCACTTCCTTTTTAACCACATCCCAGCAGTTGATGAAAAAGGCCATTGAGAATCCATCTGGGCCAGGAGCTTTGTCTCCGGCACATGCCTTCACACTATCCCATATCTCATGTTCTTCAAATGGGCTTTGTAACATTAAGTTTTCTTCAGGTGTGATCATCTGGTTGTTTCTGATGAAGCCTAGTGGCCTCCATTCTTCTTCTTCATTGTAGAGCTTTTGGTAGAAACTGATCACCTCCCTCTTGATATCTTCAGGATTCTTAATAGATTCCCCTTCCACTATTAACTGGTCAATGTTGTTATATCTCTTGTGAGCATTAGCTGTTCTGTGGAAGAACTTTGTGTTCCTGTCTCCCTCTTTTAACCAGAGTGCCCTGGATCTCTGCCTCCATGCTACTTCTTCATGGCTTACAATCTCCTCAAACTCCATGGTCAATGAAGTTTTTGTGAATATTTCCTCTTCTGTCAAGATCATTTGGTCATGTATCTCTTCCAGTTCTGCCAATTGGTTGAGAATATTTATTTTCTACAATGCTAAGTTGCCTTGTAAAGTTTTGCTCCATTCTTTAAACTTTGTTTTCAGTGCCTTAAGTTTAGATACTAGTGTGTAATCTGGTCTTCCTTCACATGTGAAAGAGTTCCACCATTCTTGCACTCTGTCTTTGAATCCTTCTGTCTGCAGCCACCAATTCTCAAACTTAAAATATGATTTTATTGGGTCTCAATTGCCACATTGAAGCATCAATGGGGAGTGATCTGAGGTTACTCTATCAAGCACATATTGTTTTATGTTTCTAAAGTCTTCATTCCATTCAATGGAGATCAAGAATTTTTCTAGTCTTGCTGCTATTACATGTCTGTCACATTTTCTCCACGTGTACTCACTCCCTGATAATTGTATGTCTACCAGCTCCATATATTCAATGAAATTTGAAAACTCAGTCATAGCACTTGTGATTCTAGAACAGTTCTTCTTCTCTGATGGAAATCTTACAGTGTTGAAATCCCCACATACCACCCATGGCCCATAAAAAAGACCTCTTGCACTTGCCAGCTCCCACCACACTTCCTCCCTCTTTCTTATGTTGTTAGGTGCATACACAGCTGATAGGTGCCATGAGTAGTCTTGAGATTTGCCTGAGAATTGGCAAGTGATAGTATGTGCTCCTACACAGCATACTTCCCCCTTCCATATTCTCTCATCCCACATTACTACAATACCCCATCTAGTCCCACTAACCTCTAATTGTGAAAATTTTACCCATCTGTTACTCCATAATTCTTTTACTTTTCCCCTGACATCCCCTTCAAGTTTTGATTCTTGGAAGCAAATGTTCTCTGCCTTCCACCTAAGAATCAAACTATTTATCCTCTCTTCTTTCTAATTCTATTAAGTCCCTTGACATTCCAAGAAATGATTTTCACTAACATTGGCTATTATTGGTGATGTATCTCCCCTTGCTTCTAGTTCCGTTACTCTTGAAGCTGCTCCCAATCTCTAAACTTTTCAATTCTTTGATTCCTTTCTTCTTTGGAGTCTGAATAGTCTGTGTAACCCCTTTCCCTTTATTTGCTTGCCTTCTGTTATCTATTTTCATGAAAAGTTCTAGTGCTTCTTTCTCACACCCATTAAAATCCACCCCAAATTCTTTGCTTAGTCTTATAATGTTCTAGTGCACCCAGATGGATGCCTTAAATTCCAGGTCCTCTTCTGCCTCTAAGCTTTGTTGATTCAGTGGCATGACTTCCTCAATTGCCCAATTCCCAAACATATTTGATTCCTTTGGTTGCATTTCGTATTGTTGTGATCTTCCGTGTCTACTCCCATCTGTTCATGGACCTCAATAATTGGCATATCGTTGTTCCCCACTGTCTCATCTTGAAGATTTTCTTTGTCTCCATCAGTTTCTATCTCTTCCTCCTCTGACTCTGTTTTATCGAAGGTTCTATTAATTTCAGTAATTGTTGTTATTTGAGTTCCCATAGATTGCTTGGCCTGTATTGCTATTATCTCTTCATTAAATGGGTCTGGTCTGATCTTTTCATTGGGCCTATTGGAAGCCTTCTCCTCAAAAATTAATTGGCCCATATGATCTGGGCCCAATTCCTTTTTATTAGGTTTCTTGGCAGCTTTGTTTTGGCTATTAAAGAGTCACATGGCAAGTCACATGCCTCTTTAATTAGCAATTGCACCTGATTAGAACACCCCACGTGCCACATCCCACTTTTAAAGCATTTACCCCCTCCCCCTGACATCTGCATGCCTTCTTTTACCCACTGGTTTATACCCACTTCTTCTCTGATCTCCTCCTCATGAACTCTCACCGGAATTTCGCACCAGATTGAGATTTCGAATACTATCCCTTCAAACTTTATCTTCACAGATTTTGGAACTGAAGAGCCATCTCCTCTGACTTTAACTCTTGCCAATTTCAAGTGATTTTTCAATTCTGTCTCTTCCTCCGTTTGGACCCAACCACCACAGAACTCCCCCACTTCTTTGAACACTTTTTGGGACCATAAATGTAATGGAAGCCCAATAAGCCTAATCCATACGTGATTTATCTTCATATTTCTTAGGATTGTCCCCACCATCGGATTCCACCATTGAAGCTTAACTTTGAGTTTCTTCCAATACCATTCACTTTCCAGCACATGGTCAGCTATATGTTTTGAATGGAATTCGAAGAGAAATCGATTTTGGTCCATCTCATATATACTAGTTCTGTGTGCTTGTTTCCAGGAGTTTGATGCCCATCTACGTACATCCGACAGTTACAATTTCTGCTTCTTCTTTATATATAATGCACATTTTACCCAAGTTTGTATTCTTGTTATTTATTCTTTAGATACAATGACTACTTGTTCCAACTTAGTATTTTTTTCTTCGAACCAAATCTATAAAACAATATAACCGAATAAAAATATATTGTTTAATAGATTTGGTTCGAATAAAAAAAATTGTCTGATAGTGTTTTGCTAGGACTGCTAGCGATTTTTGTTGTGTCTCATAATTTTATTTTTTTATTTATTGTTGTTGTCGTCTTTCACATTTTGGCCCTTCCATTTATTTGTTGTATTTTATGATGCTATTTTGCTGGATTCTGTTGTGGCTACGGATCTATTGTCTCTAAGCCGAGAGTCTTCCGGAAACGGCCTCTCTATCCCTTCGGGGTAGGGGTAAGGTCTGCGTATATTCTACCCTCCCCAGACTCCACTAGTAGGATTCTACTGGGTGGTTGTTGTTGTATTAACCGAATAAAAATAGTTTTAGCAAAAATACTAAAGTTCCAACTGCATACTTCTTTTTGTTTCTTCTTTAGCCAAAATAATGTGTATTTCTTTTTTGGGCCAATTTTTTTTTAAAAAAAAATCTTGCTAAAACTTAATTCATTCCAGAAGTTACCATTTGTTCACAGCCAGAAGCATGTTAATTTTCCTATGGTAACCCATTTGCTCAAAGAAAGTTCAATGCAGTAAGAACAGATCAGGACAAACCACCCTTGTCCATTTAAAGAAAGAAAATAACTATCCAAGGGTTAATTGCCCCCCCCACCCCACCCTCTCC
>ML358660.1:0-103594 GCA_005239505.1 Nicotiana paniculata | reverse complement strand
GCTCAAGAGTCGAAAAGGAGTGACCCGGGCCATACCCGGGCGTTTGGCCCCTAAAGTCAGGCATGCCCAGGCGTTAAGGAGGCGTTTCGCCTTTAAGGCCAGGGTGACCCTGGCGTTAGCCAGGCGTTTGGCCCCTAACGCCAGGCCTGCCCAGGCGTTAAGGGGGCATTTGGGGTTTAACGCCTGGGTGCTTGGTCCAGTCAATTCCGAGTTTTAAAGGTTTTTAAGTGTTTCCCGGTTGGAATAGAAGCCTCCTACACGTTTAGGGTTTGTCCCAAACATATAAATAGACCCAAAAACACAACTTTGAGGGGAGGATGCCATTTTTGGATAGAATATACACACAAGATCATTGAGGAAGCAAAGGATTATCAGTTTTCTTCATCTTAATCTAGTACTTTCCATTTATGCAAAACTTATGCAATTGTTTAATTCTAGTATGAGTGGATAAACACCCATTGTTCTGGGGTTGTGGTTTAGCCATGAATATTGTTATTCAATATTAACTTAACCTTGTTTATAATTCTCTCAATATATGGTTGTTTCTTCAATTCTGCGTTTAATTGCTTAATTGTTTGGCCAGCAATTAGGTTGTATATACTATCTATGTTATGCTTGGGAAAGTCGTATATAGATTAGAGGAGAATTGAAGAGAGCGCGATCTTAACCCTTCAGGGGAGCGGATTTATGGTTAGGATAGGAATATACCTAGTCACCGTGCTTAATTAAACATCGTAGTGTGTTCTAATAGATTAATTTCATAGGAATAGGCGATAATCTATTGAGAATAGGCGAGTAGTACTTCGGGAGAAGGCTACGAGAGGAATTATCTATTAATTAGCAACCATGAGTGAATTATATGAAAGGGAGAGTTAATTATAATGCAATATGAATGGTGAATTGATCACAACCCTGGAATATTTGTCTCTATTGAATACACAACAATATTCTCGTTACTTGATAATTAGTTCATATAATCGTAGAATAAATTAGTTATATTCTTGGATTTTGTTTTGGCTCGATTAAATAGCAATTAGAGTGATTCAATAATTAGTTTATGCAAGTCCCTGTGGGTTCGACATTCGATTTAACATTATATTACTTGCTACGACCACGTATACTTGCGTGTGCGATTTGGACCAACAGAGCGTATGCACTAATCACGTTTACAGTAAACCCACTAACTACCAACTTAATACTCATCAACCTATCATTTACCCTCCTAACCTTAACCACGAGCTCCCTGAGGTCCCCGTCTACTAAAATACCTACCGCATTCTTGCCCTATGCACTCCCTGAGTACCATAGTTTAAACCCGTCTACATCTCGTGCCCTAGTACCCTTCCATCTAGTCTCTTGAACACGCACTATGTTGATCTTCCTTTTCTGAAGAATCTTAGCTAACTCTATAGACTTCCCTGTCAACGTCCCAATGTTCCAAGACCCAATTCTCAACCTAGATGCTTTCTTACCCCCCT
Source organism: Nicotiana paniculata (assembly GCA_005239505.1). NCBI lineage: Eukaryota > Viridiplantae > Streptophyta > Magnoliopsida > Solanales > Solanaceae > Nicotiana > Nicotiana paniculata. The sequence continues at coordinate 102,116 of ML358660.1, read as the reverse complement.
TCCCACCCTTGGACCCCACGCGGACATGACCTTACTCTCACATCGTTCGCTACCACCACTATAAGCAAAAGGTATTAGGTAAACACTACCACTAAGAACCAAAAACGGGAACGAATAACTACAAGCTACGAACCCAAGAGCTAAAAACAACTCAAAGGAGTGACTACGAGAACGGAAACGCGAGTAGGCACTAGAACAATGGATCTACCATGTCTACGAAACTACCTTTATGTAAACACAGAACTAAAATGAATAGAGGAAACCTTAAGCTTAATAAACTAATAGAAAAAATAGAAAAATCAATTAATCAAATCGAAATTACCGACAAGGCAACAGTAAATAGATATGAGCAATACAATTCAAGAAAGATGGAACCTAGATCACATTCGGGGATGTCCAGGCGCGCTTCCAAATCACTTTCACATTACTTTTTTTCCAAGAGGATTATGCCAAAACATATGGAGAAAGAAGAATCAGAAAACGCTTTTCAGGCTAAGACTTACCGAAAAATCAAGATTTCAAAAGAGAATCAACTCCAAAAATGGAAAGGAACCGACAATTTTAATATATCCAATTCAATTGGCGTAGTTTTAATATATCCAATTTGTGTATATATCTCAAAAGAATAAAAAAGCAATTACTCCCTTTTTATATTGGCGTAGTTTGTTACGTGCTATATCTTTTTTTTAATCTATCATTACTTCATCCCTTTAATTTCGTGTTTGGGTTGAGAAATTTGGAAAAAAATGGGAAAAATTTATTCAACCAAATTTTTGAGTTTTGATTGAGATTTTGACGTTGGATTTGAGTAATTTTGGTACGAGTGAACTCATGGTTGAATTAGTGTTCGTATTTTGTGACTTTACCCGATCCCGAAACGTGGGTCTGGGTCGACGTTTTAGGGTGATTTTTTAAATTCTTGTTAAAGTCTTGATTTCATTAATTAGATTAGTCTATTATAGTTGTATTTATGGTATGTAATTGTTTTTGGATAGATTTGGGCCGTTGAGATTTGGATAATTGAGGAAAGGGCATTCTTATTGACTGATTGAGATTGGTTCGAGGTAAGTGGCTTGCCTAACCTTTTGTGGGGGAAATACCCTTAGGATTTGGTAATATTTTGATATTTCTGTGATATGTGAGCACCGTGTATGCGAGGTCACGAGTGCGTACACGGGCTAATTGTTGTAAAATTCGATTTCGCAGTGAGTAGTAGCATGTTACACCTTAATTGAGTCATATTACTAAGTATATCTATAATATTTATCCTAGTTTGACATGTCTACATGTCTTAAATGCTTATTTGAAATTTGTGCAGCATGTTTAGTTGAATTCATGACTTGACTTGGTTTGTATCGACCTTAGCTATAGACTTGGTTAATTGCTTTCTGCACCAATTTGAGTTGTGTGTTCACTTTTGGCACTATGAGACGGTACCTCGGGAGATACCCCTGTATAATTACTTTTGGGAGTACGAGGCAGTACCTCGGGAGGTCCCCCTACACATTTACGTTTGATACTACGAGGCGGTACCTCGGGAGATCTCCTTGCATATTTACTTTTGAGACTACGAGACGGTACCTCGGAAGATCTCATTGCATATTTACTTTTGAGACTACGAGGCGTTACCTCGGGAGATCTCCTTGAATATTTACTTTTGGGAGTACGATATGGTATCTCGAGAGTTCCCCTTGAGTATTTACTTTTGGGACTACAAGACGGTATCTCGGGAGCGCCCCTATTGTTTATCTCATTGTGATGTGTTGTTATTTTTCTGTGAATTCTTTCTTTTAAAATCTCCGTCTTCATTTTATTATATCGTATGTCTTATTATCACATCCCAGTAGGCCTCGGACTTGACCTCGTCACTACTCTACCGACGTTAGGCTTGACACTTACTGAAAACCGTTGTGGTGTACTCATGCTACTCTTCTGCACATGTTTTGTGTGCAGATCCAGGTGCTTCTTATCAGCCCCGCTGTTAGCAGATTTCTTGCTGTTGTACAGAGACTTCAAGGTACATCTGCTGCGTCCGTAGATGTCGGAGTCCCTCCTTTCCGTACTTTCTTAGGCTGTGGTGTATAGAGATACTAGTTTTTCTCTGTAGCTTGTGACTTATGTCTACCGGGTTTTGGGAAAAAACTATGTATACTCGAGTGTTGGGTTTTGTATATGTCGACCGACATCTTATCAGTTATTTAATTATCTCTTGTAGTTTAGTTGTTAATTTTGCTTTGATGTCCATTTTTACGAAAATTGTTAGGCTTACCTAGTCATAGAGACTAGGTGCCCTCACGACGTCTTATGGAAGGAAAATTTGGGTCATGAAAAGTTACTATCAGAGCCTTAGGTCCATAGGTATACTTATCTTCGGGAGGCTATGGAACTGTTAGGAAAAATTACACTTCTTTGATCCCTCGTTGTGCGAAATTGTTGAATTCAAAATTTTAAACATATGTCTTCTATTCTCTCACAGATGGTGAGGACACGTACATGCGGATTTCTTGACCAAGCACACACGCCCCCTGATAGAGCCGCGAGAGGCTGGTGCCGGGGTAAAGGCTGAGGACGTCCACGTCGTGCAGCCATAGCACCCGCACGAGCTGCTACAAAGGAGCCCTAGTAGCTCTAGCTAAAGGGCAGGCATCTGAGGTACATGTTGCTGCACCATCCCTCTAGAAGACTCTAGTCCAGTTTATGAGCGTGGTCAGCACCTTAGCTCAGAGTGTATTGATTCCACTTGCCCCTTCCATATCTCAGGCCGGTGGAGGAGCACAGACTCCCGCCGCCCGTACCCCCACCAGGTTCCAAAGATTATATTGATGCAGCCGGTAACTCCATTTCAACCCGAGGTTAGGGTAGTAGTTTTTGAGGTGGAGCAGCTCAGACTTGAGAGGTACAAGAATTACCACTCTCCTACCTTTAGTGGATTGGCATCAGAGGATGCCCAGGGTTTATTGGAGTAGTGTCACCATATTCTCCGTACTATGGGTGTAGCGGAGTCGAGTGGGGTTTCTTTTACTACATTCTAGCTTAGATGAGCAGCCTATCAGTGGTGGCGTGCTTATGAGTTGGGTAGTCCGGCTGAGGCATCTTCATTTACATGGACTCCGTTCTCGGATATGTTCTTGAGAGAGTATGTTCCCCGGAGTCTCAGAGAGGCATGGCGCACAGAGTTTGAGCAGTTGCGACAGGGTTCTATGACTATGTCAGAGTATGCAGTTCGCTTCAGTGATTTGGCCCGACATGCACCAGCCTTGGTTTCTACCGTTCGAGAGAGGGCCCATTGGTTTTTCGAGGGACTCCATCCTAGTATACGGCTTAGCATGGCCCGGGAGTTGGAGATGGATATTTCTTACCAGCAGGTTGTGAGTATTGCTAGGAGATTGGAGTGTATGCTTGCTCAGGAGACAGAGGAGAGGGAGGCCTGTGAGCACGTAATTTTTGCCTCACCGAAATTACTCCTAAAAAATCAATAAATAGATGTTTTCCTAATTGTTTTAATTTTTCTAAAATTTCTAGGAATTTTTTGTTAATTGTTTGCATGTAGTTGCATTTTGTTGCGCTTTTAATATTTTAAAGTAATGAAAAATACAAAAAATATTTAATTCTTCATTGCATAGTATTTTAGATCTTAAATGCATTTAGAATTTAATTACATTAATTACGTTCTTTATTAAACAAAAAACAAAGTAAGTAAATTAGGATTAGTGAAAAAAAGATTAATTAGCTTTTAGTTTTAAATTGAAATAGCTTTAGTTTTAAGTTAATTAGAGTTTAAATTAGTCAAATTAGTTAAGGATAATTTTACAAAAATAGATGAATCTAATTTAGGATTTTTGTTAGTTTAGGATTTTAATTAGACTTTTAAAAAAGAAAAAGAAAAAGGAAAAAGGAATCCAGTCCACCCCACCAAATGACCAAAACAATTTGGTCAGGTTTGATCTTATCCCTTCATATCCCTTGATCCTACGTTCTGCAACTCATCACGTACCCCCCTTATAACTATCCAAACCGCCCTCACCCATCCCAGCTCACTTATCAGACCCCTCTTCCCCCCTCTCTCCTCCTCCACGATGAACCGCCACCGAAGATGGACCACGACGGAGGCAACACCCCAAATTGACACCACACACTCGCCACACCCTCCTAAACCTTAGCCCCCAATCAATTTCTCAGAAAACCTTCCCAAATCCTCCGAATTTTAGATCTAAATTGGCCAAAATATATCAAAAATAATTTCTCTTCGTTTGTTGTTTAAATCCCAGGTCATTTGGTTTGAAATTGATTCCAATCAGTAGCTTTTGGCTTGAATTGACAATTGGGGTTGGTTTAATACTTTCACGACTGACAAGAAGATGGTCAAACCGCCTCGAACCGGCCCAAAAAATCTCGTTTCATTTGATACCTCCTCCTTCGACTAGCCAGAGGTATTGTAATATGAAGCATTGGCCCCTGAAGAGATTCTGGCTAGTGCTCGTATAACAATAATTCTGGCTCGCCGGAATTCAAGAATTATTTTGAACCTCGGATATGTGTGTATCTCTTTATTTTTTCTATCAATTTTATTTCATGCTTTGTTGGTAGTCATCTCAGTTTCATTTCATATTAATTGGTCTAGGATTTTATGTTGGAATCATTTGTTCTAGTAGTTAATTAATGTTTCTATAAGTTGATTGTTTATTATGGGTTGCTTGTTTTTTAGTTGTTCATACAATGGTTATTTCGGATGTCTAGTGAAATATCTCTGTTATTTGTATTAATTATCAGGCATTCAGTAATTTAAGACTTGCTAATTGAAGCCATTCAGTTCAAGCTCAACTGAGCTGTGAGCCACAGGGGTAAAAAGGAGTTTTAAAGAGTTTGAAGAATTGTTTAGAGTAAAAACATAACTTCTAGGGGGATTTTAGGAGACAAAACTTGGAGGAATCTTTTCTGTTACACCTAAGGAAACTTCTATAGATAAGGGGAGGGGTGAACGTGCAATGAAACAACTGAATTAGGTCAAAATTTAGGGTAAAATGGTTAAAATCAGAAGTTAAGGAGCTGAAAAATAAGAAGAAACTTCTAGAAAGGGACAAATGTCCCAATCTGTTAGAAAAGATGCCAATTCCTTGAATTTAGGAAAAGCTGGTAGATTCCTTTTTGGTCTTATCCTTTTTACTTTATAAGGCATAAGGATTTTTTTATAAAAGGGACCTTTCTCCTCACACTCAAAAGGCTTGTTTTGACACTCTGCACATTTACTCACTCAAAAAGACACACACAGAAGAACCTTTAGAAATTCAGAGACTCTTGTTCATTTTCATTTTGGTTTTCCTCCTCTTTTTGAGTTTAAGGCTAGAAACAGAAAATAAGAAAAAATTTCAAGGCTGTTTTTTCTTCTCACTTGCTACTAGTTTTACTCCATTTTTTATGCGATTTTGCGTTTTATCTGCTGGTTCTTTGTTCTTGCTGATTTTTGTTGTTGTATCTGTTTTGCTGCTGCAGTTTTTTGTCACATTTCAGAGACATATTTTCTTTTGTTTTGACTCAACTGCTATAGGTTTGTGAACATTCATTTACGATCCTTTATTGTGATGTTTATGAATGAAATATGATTTGTTCATGTCAATTTTGTGCTTGTTCTCTTAGACTCGGCCTGTTAGCCTTTAAATCTGCTTGAAACTTTGTTTCCTGCTTAAATGTTTGGTGCCATGAACATGTTTCCTTTAATATTCAAATTGTTCAGTGGTTTTTGAATGAGGTAATACTTATAATAATGGCCCACGTTCAAAATGACTTCACAGGTTTAAGACAAATTCCATTTGATATTCGTTGCTGGTTGTTTAAGCTTAAGGTGATAGATTGAGCTGGAATGTATAGTCTTTACTTTGTTAATTTTTAAGGTCAAGTGTCTCTTTCATATTACTAAAGAGAAGGCTTTTTTTAGCCATGCGGTTCTAAGGAGGATCTGAAATAAAGAGTTTTGTAATTACTTATATAGGTACAGTTTAGTTAGTTTCACAAGACTAGATTTGATAAAATGGTATTGTCACGACCCAAACTAATGGGACACGATGGGCACCCGGTATCTTACTCAACCGAGTACCAAAATAACGTATCTTTTCATGTCATCTTCTATATCTTTCATGACCTTCCTTCCATATAGGTATAATTCACATTCACAACTTCAACTTCTATTATAATATTTGCATCTCTTTAGATGATTTGGTGAGATCTTTATACTGACTTCTTATAAGGCTGGTACCCTTCTAACTGGCATAATCATAGATCCATTATATGATGTGGTTGTTGTACTATCTCTATGACTTAATTACGATTTTTATTATTTTCTAGGTCCAATAAACAGACTCCTGATTTACATGGTTGATGTAACTCTTTAGTTTCCTCTTCCTTCTGATCAACCGTTATGCAGGCTTAAGTTATCTTCTGATCTACGACTCCTGGTATTAGTCATTATCTTAGCCTTTTATGGGCATTAGGGAATATCCATGATACAATCTTCTAAGAACTCAATCATTTGCCTATGCCCTGGGGTCAATTCTTTCTTTTAACTTATACCAGAGTCTTCTACGGCTGTATGGTTGTCAATATATATGTTGCATGGATAATACTCCAAAATCTTTATATCCATAACGTACTAACTCTAGATCATTTGTCAAATAATTCCTTTCGCTCCTTCTTAACTTTCTTTAAACGTAAGTTATTATTTTTCCTGGTTTTTCTGCCCCCTCGTTGCGTGCATACTTAGTTTATCCTAGTGTCTACACATATTGAATTCCAAACCACTCATATGATCTTGAATATCACTTCTATTTTTACTTCCCATTCATTAGCCACAGTAGGTGCCATTTTTTTTATGGAGTGCGTACAATGTTGTTGTGAGACGGTTGTTATAAGACCATTTCCTCCTTATGTCACTGAGTTTGGGTTGAAGCCTTCTTCCTTACTTCCTCAACTAGTATTTTATCGTAGTATTTAGGGAGGATCCTCTGACTCTTGTAAAGATGTGAGCTTATTACATTATATACTCGACGGACCTTTTAATGTCGTTCCTTGCCTATAATTATCCGTGGTTACTTACCTCCACGCCCTTGTGCTTGTAGGGTTGCTTCTAAACTAATATCTTTACTGTATTCCCAATGGCACTTTCTTTTATTCCCGTAATGCTTATACGGTACCTTTAACTACCTCAACTCCTATCTGTATATTTCTCAAGGGTCCCAATGTCATATCCGCGAGACTAAATTCTCTATGTTGGGGTTCACTATGTTTATCCTGCATGGTCTGCTGATTTGTCTGTAACCTCTTGTCTAGCCATGACTAGGATCTTCCTAAATAAACTACTCGTTGGCTCATTCTAATATCAATATTCCGCATAATCTTTCTTGGGTTATTTCCTTTGTTTTAACTTACGTCTCGCATTGGCTCCTTATCTATCAATAACATTTCAGGTAGGAACCCTTACTTCCTCTCCTTGACGTCGTGTTTGCATAATGTTCTGGAATCGCAGCGTATCTGTAGGATTTGAATAAGTGCAGTCTTATCCTTTTCTTATTCTTATCAAATTCTTCCTTTACCATTCCATAGTTACTAGAACCACTTAATTCTGACTTAATGCCACATCACACATATTCCCCCCTTTAGGGGAGCACTAAGATTTAGTGTTACAATGATCTACGCATAGATGTTTTACCCTCTCATCTTTGACATCTTTCCACATCATCGATGATCCTTACTCGCCTCGCGGTAATCCTTTTGTACCAAGGATAACGAAATCACTCACTCGCGAGGGTGACACTTAGTGTAACTGGCACATACAATCTCTTAAGCTTAAGCTTACTCACCTTTCTTGATTTAGGGAAGCTTCCTCCTGAATGACCATTCTTTGAATTTCTCATGAATCTTCTTCTGTTGTCCACTCTATTATCGTCGGAACGAAATCTTAAATTCTTATGATGCTGACTATTATACAATCACTTAGTCCCTAATTCATGTTTTGTTTATCTTATTCACCAGCCCATACTGATTTCTACTACTCTGGGGTATAGCTTTTCCTTCTGGTAGTCGCGTTGGAGTCACGAACTTATTTCTTGAAATAAGGATATGAATTTATGTCCTATATTCCTTTGTTGTCTCAAGGCCTGTCACCTCTTGTATTTTCCTTCAATTGACTATAGACTCTATAATACTTTCATCTTTTTGATCTACTGTTGTCATCCATGTATCATATCTTACTCATAATGCTTCATTAACTCTTTTCTTATTTTCCGCTAACATTATGTCTATCACTTAATTCTGAAAACCCGAACAAGACATTCTTTTGCTTTAGCTCCCCTTGCTCCATCCAGCAGCTCTTCGGGTTGCTTAACGTTCTTACTCTACTAAGGACGCGAGCCACACTAAGGTAATATTTATACCTTCAAGGCTTCCAGTATCTATCTTTACAGTACTCATATCTAGCTGTACTATTTTAGAGTGCACCATCTGGGTGTCTCACAAAGAGATCTATTTGCACATTTGAAATATCCTTCGAAAATGTCAACTAACGCAAACAATCAATTCACCATTTTGGGTTACTCTAACCTTAGCCAGATCTTGATATCCCGTCATTTTCTTAATCTACACATGTTAGCCCCCAATAGGGTATAACTGAGATGGGTGTGGCCAATTATACATACCTCTGTTACTGTTGAGGGTAACTCACAATGCTTATATTTTTCTGCCCGAACTATAATACTGATAATCTTCATTAACTGGGTGCCTCGTACCCTTCTTCACCTTGCTTCTTTTACTTACTGAAACTTATGTCTCCCTCCTTATTCTTTTTTACCGTAAGAGTGGATAGGCCGTCTTACCTTAGAGATCCTTATTAAGAAGATTACACATCTTAGTACACACATGTTCTGCTGAAGACCTCACATTTATTCATTATAAGCATGATGCAAAATCGAGTTCCTCTGACTCAACTCTTCCACAGCCACGTTCAATCTCTTACCAGCTGTCTTTTGGATGTAGGTATCGTCTTATTACGAATAAAATAGAGTTTGGAAAATTTAGTTCTTACAATTGAGCTCTACCACACGATCTAGATTAAGAAGAAAGAGTGACAGTCCTAAATGCCCTGTAGCCTCCTGCTTATAAGTGTGGTAGACGACACACCCATAAACAAGACTCTACTAGACACGGCTTGTAAACTCCTTAGGGCAGAACTGCTCTGATACCACTTTTGTCACGACCCAAATCGATGGGCCGCGACGGGCACCCGGTACCTTACTCAACCAAGTACCAACATAACGTATCTTTTCATGTCATACTATCATAGATAACTGAGCTGGAAGGCTGCCGTGATATAAGTAGAATACAACATGTGATACCAACTTATACATAAGACATATGACACTATAAGACCAAAATAACCACTCGTACACTGAACATAGGCCGACAAGGCCATACAATCTTTTGCGTACATGACATTTGTCTACAAACCTCTAAGAATACACAATTTTCATAAAGGTCGGGACAGAGTCCCGCCATACCAAACAAAACACGTCTAAATCATACTAACAAAACAAGCGACTCCAAAGCAAATGGAGCGCACCAACATCTTTCGCTGAGCTGATAGCCTACTTGGAGGGCTCTCGACCTGTCTATTGGGACCTGCGGGCATGAAACGCAGTGTCCCCAGAAAAAAGGGACGTCAGTAAAAATAATGTACCGAGTATATAAGGAATGAAAATCAGTAAACCATAGACATGAGAGAAACATGGTGTAAAATACTCAACATGTATATCTGAATAGCTCTGTGAATCATTTAATATTATAATGTCATGCATATGCGTATAAATATCACACCATGCATGGGTATATGAGTTCATAACATCATCAAGCCTCTGAGGGCATCCCATCATATCATTTCGCCCACTGTGGGCAAATCATCAATATATACCAGCTGATCAGGTGGTGGTGTGTATATAACGCCGTATCCTTTTCCCGTATCCCATATACATATAATATACATATATACACGTATATAATGACATCTGGTCATGGGTTAATGTACATGAATTCAAAGCATGAGAAGTACGTCAATAAAATCTTTCAAAGTGTCATAAGACCATTATGCCTCTGTTTAATATCATAAAATCAACTTAGGTAATTTCTGAGACCCATGAACAGATGATAGAATAATATTACACATGGGAATTCAAGAATATAGGCATCTCTAATACTTCTAAATACAATCATTTATGGAAGTTGTGCATTTGCACGTTTTGTTCGTGTCGTATAGATCATGCCAAAAGAAAAGAAGGGATAGCCTTAACATACCTGGATCGATTCTCTTGATAATTCCTCTAAAACACGTCTTTTTTGAAGAATACATAACGGCGGATCGAAGTAGGGAAAATTCCATATAATATTCTTGAGAAAGATTGTATTGTGCTCCTTTAAAACCGCAAAATCTTGTTGCTACTATGCTTAATAGTTTCGTAAGAATTTGTTTTCACTGAAGAACTCATGTAACATACATGAACTTGCTGAAGCAAACTAACTTTACTTTATCTCATTTTGTAAAAGAGTCAACAGAATCTTATTTTTAATTTTTCCCATCCGTAAGTGTCTCCTTTAAAGACATTAAAGTCCTTCACAATTAAGTTTTGTGGGCCGCATTTTCATAGTGACTAAGCCACCCAAAATCCACCTAACCTTGCCATTTTGCAATATAATTCATGAGTCACTACTTGTAGTGATGGTCTGCTACGTAATTAGTTACAAGACTTATCTAAAAGTTATCCACTTAATTCTTTAATCAATTTATTAATCCCCAACTAATTTAATACTTAACCAATTATCTACATGATTAAGAATTATCTCAAATTACATAAAAATCTACTCACTTTGAATACACATTATATACCTTACAATCATGTCCATGTGGTACCTTGTATGGTACTAGTACATTAGCTCATGCCGCATTTTATCCCAAAATGTCAAACTTCGGTGAAATTCATTTTCTTTGATTTGCTTACCCTTTTACTTTCACAAATTTACTTATCACTTGTTTGAAATAACGTAATACTTATAATCCCAAAATAAATCTCATTCCCAAACTTACGTCGATTAATCTTATGACGAAACTTTAACGTGCGCCGACGCTTTAACGTACGAAAAAGCGGAATGTAATATCTCATTTTCGAGCTTCTATCAATTTGCTTATGGCGTACTTTCACGTACTAAAATATGGGGTGTAACCAGAGGCGGACCCAGGATTTAAGTGCAACGGGGGCGCATAGTCAATGGCGGAGTCAGAATATTTACTAAGGGGAGTCAAAATATAAATAAGTAAGCATGCGAAGAAATCAAGGGGAGTCAACATATAGTATATATACATAAAAAATAAAAATGTAACCTATCTATGCAGTGTAATTTTTTAACGAAGGGGTGTCACTTGACTTCCCTTGCTAATGAGTAGCTCCGCCATTGCACACTGTCTTTAAATATGTCAGTTACTGGTGACAAATTATAACGTGCAACTCTTTAAAAACTTAACGATTATGATAACTTATGACAAAGAAGAGAGAGAAGAGTTTGTAATTTTTTTATTTGCAGAGATAGGAGTTTGGAGTTTTTGATTTTGAGGGACTTGAAAAAAATAACATTAATTAAGTTAATTATTATGTACAAGTAATGATAATTGAATTTTAAAAAGATGAAATTTAAAAAGGAAAAAAATTGACTATGAAGTAAAAATAATAATTGAATCGATTACGGAAAGGAAAACCTACTAAAAATGTTGAAGTTGGGTTTTGGTCTCAAGCCAATAGGGCGGGTAGGTGCCTTTAGCACAACACTCAACCAACTCTGTCATAGGGTCATTTTGTGACTTTGGGGCACCAGTAAATTATTAAAGGGGTCATTGATGTCTACACCTATATACACAAAATATATATACGCTGATTTTTCCGACGCCAATGGGTTCCCCTGACCCCGTACCGTAACGTAAGTCCGCCCATGTGTGTAACAGATATATAATTGTTGGTGGCTTGTAATAAAGTTTTCCTGAGATTTCACTAGCGGTATTCGTAATTGCTAATTGTCAAATACAATGTTAGTATCTTTTGATTGTACATAATCTATACTCTTGTTTGTTCGTTCAAATTAAAAACAAACTCATTTTTTTATTACTTATTATTCTGGAAATCAGGCATTATTTTTGGAAATTCGCTTGTTGTAATTCTAATTGAGGCTGTGATTTTACTTTGATAAGAGCCGGGCTATTGGGCTTGAATTTTGAGTGGGTTCGAAACCTTGTATTTTTATCCAGTGACGTAGAGTCCACTTGGATTCACTACTGCCACAAGCTGGTTTGCTATATTGGGCCTAGATTAAGGACCCAAAGAAGTAATTCTGCAGGTCCATGAATCCATATGAATTGGGCTTTCGAGTTAATGGGTAATTGTGAACTCAACGACTTCATAATTCATCACTCGAGGCCGTGTTTTTTTGGGGCATTTGTATTTATACTCACTTTTTGTGTCACGTTTTAACTTGTACCCATTTTGCAAAAGAAATTGTAAGTGTACCCGTTTTTTCGCATAACTTCAGTATACGGGCTGAAGTAGCAAAGACAATCACGCAAAACTTCAGCATTCTAGTAGACGAGCCTGAAATACCAAGTGTGCTGAAGGTTTGTAATTGATGAACTTAAGCATAGTAGCTGAAGTTTTGTTCTCTATTTGATGAAGTTTTTGTTTGTAATTGCTGAAGTTTTTATTTTTGTAACTGACAAACTTCAACTCTAGAGCTGAAATTTTTGTTTTTGTAACTGGCGAACTTCAGCTCTACAGCTGAAGTTTTTGTTTTTGTAACTGGCGAACTTCAACTCTAGAGCTGAAGGTTTTGTTTTGTAACTGACAACTTCAGCTCTAGAGCTGAAGTTTTTGTTTTGTAAATGGCGAAATTCAGCTCTAGAACTGAAGTTTTTGTCTACTAACTTACGTAATTATTATTAATTTATTTTTAAATAATCTGATAAATATATTTATGGCAATCATCCCACAAAATGAAATTCATAGCAGCATCAACAGCAGCAGAAGAAGAAGAAGAAGGAGGAGGAGGAGGAGGAGGAGAAAAGGGATTGAAGTTATTTAAAAAATGGGTACAAGTTAAAAGTTTAAAAAAAAAATAAGTATAGGTTAAATGTGAGCGATCAAATAAGGCGCCCCATACAATTTTTATTTTAAAAAAAAATATATATATATATAGAATGATTTGGTCAAACGCCGGAAGGTAAAACGTATTTAATCTTAGCCTACCACTTTAAAAGAAGATATACAAAGATAAATTGGCACAAGGTAATGGACATTATCGTAAAACCAATGTTGTTCATAATAGTCAGGTTCCTCTCAATTTTATCCATAAGTCATTTTGCAACTCTTAGCCACATAAAGTTGGTCCCTAGCATAGGAAATGAATAAACAATTTTTGTCTGTATGCTAGAATGTTTTAAGCGTGCTCTTAATTAATCTATTATCGTGAATATATATACATTCGCGTAATATGATTATGATTTTTTAAAATAAATTAAAGTACACGTTCGCGTAATTATGACCAAACAATCTTAATAACAATAAAGTGTTATTAGTTGTGTACACGTACGCGTGACATATTTTGATATACCAAATAAAACGAGTGCAGGCATGTGTTACACCCTATACTTTAATACTAGGATAAGTCGTAGTAATCCATATGAGGTTGAAGGGATTAAAACTCCGAAAGTTTAACAACCTTAATAACGTTAGGTATTATATTAGTGTGGTATTTTCTTTTAAGTAAAGTATTTTAGTAAAAATTTTATAAGTATAATTTTTGATAGTTACCATTATTACTATTTTCGGATATGATAAATTATACACATAATATAAGAAAGTTTATGAGATTTCTTTATTGTAAAGATAAAAATTATTTTCTCACAAGAAAATAAGGTTATCTTTTTACCATTTTAAGAATTAAGAGTACGAGAATTTTTACTCTTTATTTGAGAATAGGAAAATTATAAGTTGAGAAAATATGTATTTTTACATGGATATTTTAATAAAAATAATAAATTATATATTTATTTTATGTGCTACCATAAGACCATGCTAGTAGGATATATACGACGTATTAAAAATAAGTAAAATTTTAAGTAATTTAAGACAATTCTTAATTATGCGGGTAATTACTTAATTATCGGGTAGCGAAATATTACCTAATTAATTAATATATTTGGATAAGAATTTCAACGTGGCAGCTTTTGGCTTAGAGAAAGTATGGCTCTTACATTATTAGTATATGTGGCATGATTTGAAATGGAGGAAAGCAAGTAAAATAATATTAGCTGTGGAACTGTGTTTCATTTTCAAATCTTTTCTCCTTGCTTACAAGATTTCGCTTTTTGCACATTTCTCTTTTCTTCCGTTATCTAATTAATCAATCTGAAGAGATTCTACTCTAAGGGATTCTTTCCCTAAGTTTTCCCGTCAATCTAACATACATCAATGTCGTTGTTCATAAGTTTAAAAGTGGTCCTATTTTTTGGTGACAAGATGAAATATCTTAGCTTATAAAGCTTCCCCAATAGTTGGTGGAATGATACACGTAAGTTGGTTTCTGCTCGCCTAAGTTCGTCCAAGTATATTAAGGTTATCCCTTATTTCTTTTAGCATGATCCATACGGCACAAACGAAATAAAGAAAATGCACAATTTTCATACATGACTCTATTTGTAGAAACATTAGAGATGCTTATGTTCTTGATTCTCCACGTGTCATATTATTTTATCATTTGTTCATGGGTCTCAAAAATACGTAAGTTGGTAAAAGTTTATCTCATGATATTAATCAGAGGCATAATGATGTTATGACGTACTGAAAGATTTTATTAATGTATTTCATATGCATTTCATGCATTTATACATACACATTGACCCATGACCAGATGGAGTTATATACGCGTATATATATGTATATGGGATATGGAAAAAGTTATGGCATTATATACGCACCACCACCTGATCAGCTGGTATACGATTATGATTTTGCCCACAGTGGCTGAGATGATATGATGGGATGCCCTCAAAGGCTTGATGATGTTATGTACGTACAAACCTATGCATTACATGACAGTTAGACGCATATGCATGACATTATGGATATTTCATGATTTACAGAGCTATCCAGATTTACAGGTTGAGTCTTTTACTCCATGTTTCTCCCATGTCCTTTATATACTTATTTACATGCCTTACATACTCAGTACATTATTCGTACTGACGTCCTTTTTGTTGGGGACGCTGCATTCATGCCTACAGGTATAGATAATCAGTTTGACGAGCCTTCATAGTAGATGAGATTGGCATTTAGCGAAGGATCGGTAAGACTCTACCTCATTCGGAGTGCAGCCGAGTCTATGAGTCATCGTGTCAGAATTTTGCTACAGACTTATGGGTAGGCCGGTGCCCTGTCCCATTTTATGTCAAATAATCTTAGAGGCTTTGTAGACATAGGTTTATTATGTATAGTATGTCAGAGGCCTTGACGACCCATATGTATTCATGTTTTGTGAACGATGGTTCACTGATAGAACATTTGCCCACTTATAATTGTACATTACGAGTTGTGGTTATGTTGGCCCATAATAGTTACAAATGGAATGAATGAGTTACAGAGTGGTTCGCTTGGGCTACTACGGCACCGGCTGCCAGCCACGGCTCCCCAAGTTTGGGGCGTGACAATACGCATGACTCGTTTCACGATAATTACGTAATCACGGATAATCGAGTAATTAGAAGCAGTAAAAGGTAAAATACACATAGGTCCTAAAATACGTAATTAGACATTTTTATTAAGCCAGGTATGATTAAAAGAGACTGTGCTAAAACCACGAAATTCGAGAGTGTCTAACACCTTCTCCCGGGTTAACAAAATTCCTTATCTGGTCTTCTATGTTCGCATACCAAAACGAGAGTCATTTTTCTCGATTTGGGATTCTAAAATAAACTGGTGACTTGGGACACCATAAATTATCCCAAGTGGTGACTCTTAAATAAATAAATAATCTCATTTCGAATAATGTCACTTTAAATGGAAAAACTCCCCTATCCCCCTCGGAAAAAAGGAGGTGTGACAGCTCTGGCGACTCTTTTGGGAATCGAACCCAGAATCTTTGGTTCAAGGTTCAGAATTTGAGCTTGTAATGTGATTGTTGATATTACTGTATTTGTGGGCCTAACGTGCTAATTGCCGCTCTTTTATCGGTATGATTATTTTAACTGTATTAAAACTGTCTTCCTACGCCTCTCTTCTGAGTCTTCTAAAATATGTGCACACATACGCGTGGCCCACTTTTCTGTTAGAGGTCGTACCAAATAGAACGAGGTTAGATCAACAACTAGGGCGGGTAGACTTTCGTTCTCCCGGTACATTGCCCCCCCCCCCCCCCCCCCCCCCGCCTCAACTCGAGTTGTCCTCTTGGGTGAGCCATGTCTAGAGTACACCCCAAGGTTTAAACCTAGAATAACATAACCTCATCCTGGATCCCTAGTAAGAATATTTGTTTGCATCATGTGCATTTGACTTTGGGGACTCAACAAAGGAGTTGGGTCCGTCTAGGACAAGTGTACCCAACCATCCTGATGCATCCTACGTGCTATGTGCGCATTTATTTATTTTGGCTTATTTGTTGACCGACTATGGAAAGAAAATCAACATAAAAACCAAGAGTGATGTAGGATAAAAACAATTCACCCGGTTCTGAATACCCCGATCTGGAAATGCTTCGAAATTCTGCTAATTTTTTTTTTAAAAAAAAAGAGAAAATGAATTTCAAAATAAGTCAATATCATGTTTTCCCGATTATGTCAAAACTGACCGAACTACGCGGGTCTAATTCTGACCGGATGTAAGATACGTAGGCAAACCTTATCGGTTCCAGCCCCAATTGTCAAAAAACCCTAAAGCATCCGTTTGTTTTGGTCAAAATAGTAAGCCGACCCAGCCTCGGTTGCGTCTTGCGCCATTTTTATCGGAATAGCTTTAGAATATCTTTAAATTGTCGAAGGGCTATTCCCGCAAAGAGCGGACATGTCTGTCAATGGGGCACCACTTTTCCCATGAAGTGCCTTTCCCCGACCTCAAAACTTTATTTGAAAGTGGGAAGGGGTCATTATTGCAAAGATGACCATCTTTGGCTAATGTTGCACAAATAGCCACCCTCGTGTGATTTCTCTTTGGAAAATTGAAAACTTGTTTTGCAAAAGAGCCCACTGGTCTGTCTTTCGAACTAGAGTCAACCCTAACCCTAACCATTCATAGGCACAAAATGAACACTGTCCAGAACTCGCCATTAAATGTTGTAGAGCATGCTCCACTGTAGCTTCAAATGTGGTGGTATGATTTGGATAAAGATGGTCAAGACCAGGTAGTAGAACATTTGGGTGCTCTCATGGATATTATGAAAGTCAAGCCCCGAGATGATCTAATCAAGGCTTTAGTAACTTTCTGCGATCCCGTTCACAATGTCTTCCGCTTCTCGAATTTTGAGCTCACTTCCACTCTAGAGGAAATGACTGGATATACTGGTTTCGGTTGGGACTTGAGAAAGCAGCAACTTATATTCCCAAGGTCCCCCTTTGTTCACCGTTTCTTTGATATCCTGAATATCAGTAAACGAATAAGGAAGAACAATGTAAACAGTGGATGCTGCTCCTTCTACTTCCTATATTCCAAATATGGGCTTCCAAATGGGTTTCAAGCACAGGAAAAAGGTTTGAACAACAAGCAAAGCAAGGACACCTGGAAAATTCATCGTCGCTTTGCTTTGATAGTGGCATTTCTGGGCATTATGGTCTTCCCAAATGAAAAGGGACAATTTATATCCGCAGGGACAGAATTTTGCAAGTCCTAACTGCGAAAGAAGATCGCACGCTTGCTTCACTTATATTATCGGACATCTATCGAGCATTGACGCTGTGTACGTCTAGGGAGAGATTCTTTTAAAGGTGCAATATTCTTTTGCAAATATGGCTAATTGAATATCTCCGCCATCACCCAAAATTCATGAGTTATGCCCGAGCAAGAACAACTTTATCGAGAGTTATGAGGAAAAGGTAAAAGATTACAACTCTCTAGAAGGGGTTGAAGCTTGGATCTTCCACCTAAGAACTCTAAAAACGGATCAAATTGAATGGACTTTGGGATGGCTCCTGGTAAGGGAAGTCATACACATGACGGCCACAAAGAGCTATTTGTTGTTGATGGGCTTGAGAAGTGTTCAGCCATATGCACATCAAGGAATTCTAAGAAACCTGGTTCTTCTTGGTGTTCCAACTACTAGTATTGCGGAATAATGAAAAGCAGTAAAGTAAAAACACAGAGATTTTTATGTGGAAAACACCTGGCTCAAAAGGTGAAAAAACCACGACCTACTCCTCAGTAGGATTTGCTCAAACTCTTCACTAAAACTCTGAGCCAAACGGACTTACAAAATAAACTCTTTTGTAATTCTAGGACTAACTCTAATCCTTTTGTAGTAACTAGCCCCTAGCTAATTTCTACACACCTCAAGTTAAATCTAACTTGAACAATACGTACCTATTACAATTGCTTCTATGAAAGCTGAAAGATACAATAATAAAAACTCCTACTACAATCAACTAGACTCAATAATCAATCAGATGGAACTGGTTCCTCTAGTTGAACTGTTTCCTTTGCATTGCAAAATGATTCTGCTAGCAAAATAACTTTGGGAAGTTTGCTTTCAGATTTTGATTCACTTCAGCTTTTGTGCGTGTTAAATTCTAGCATAATACATCAAGTATTTATAGAGTCAGTCGTTGAGCTTATCTTCCAATCCTAGTTCAACTCTACCTGGGTGAACAAATTCGAATCAAACTCAACTTCCTTTCTTTTGTTACTTTCCTTTCTCAATTCGACTTCAATTAATCAGATCAGTTTGTAACCTTTTCGCATTAGGAGACATTCTCTTGGTTCATTGATATTTCATATTCACAACCATCTCCTAAGCATATACGATTCATGTGCCAGCTATTTAGTTCAAGATGTGTGCTCTTGATGGACCTGGTTCAACTGGTCAGCCATTTGTCAATCTTCAAAATTATGCAGTGACATAGGTCAACAAATTCCCCCTTTTTGATGATGACAAACTCTGTGCTTAATCCTGTATACACTTCAAATAACTTTGTATGGTTTTAAGCATTAATCATAGAGAATACAGGTTCATTAGGTTATAAATACCACTTTAAGAAACATTTTGAAAAATTCTGCAAGTTCAGCACATATTTTCCCCCTTTTGGCATCATCAAAAAATTTATAAAATGATATACTTACCATTTTTATTAATTATTACTCATGGCCATTGAGGAAACTGCAGGTGCAAAGCATGATTAATCAACACAAGAAACCAATAAATGTTAGCTAACTAAGAAATTGAGACAAGTCAATAACTAAAAGCAAAATTCATTGATAAGTAACGATAATCAACCACCATACAGAAAAACAAAAACAAACCAACCATGATAAAAAAAAGAGTAAAAAAAAACTAAAACTGATAACTGGTCTTAAGATGGGTTATGGAAGCTCTGAGAAGCCTAAGGATGGAAAAGTGCAGAGGGTGTTGTGGTCTTGGATTGTAGGAGAGACAATATCTGCTGAAGAACATCCTCGTTCTTTTCTTTCTCCTTTGCTAATTCAGCTCTAAGAGCATTCTGCTCTTCTTCAACCTCAATCACACGAGACTTCAAACGAAGGATCTCCATATACTTAATCTCGTTTTCCTGCACCAGGGTTCTAACTTTGCTATTGACAGGTTGCTACCTAGATGAACCAGTTTCATCCACAGGAACATTGACATTGTAGTCACGTGTAAGCAAAGTTTCCTTCCCAAAATAATCTTTGGTAGTAGCCATCTCAACCTTCTTTACTGGAACCCCAAAATGTGCAAGCACTGCTGTTAGAATGAAGCCATAAGGAAGTGTGTGTGCTTTGGTTCCGTTCACCACTCTGTCAAAGAGATGGATGATGAAAGCCGGACAATTAATTTGCTTTCCCCTGTACAAGCATTCCATCAAAGTAAGATCCATATAATTTGCCATGTGCCTTCTTTCTTGTCTAAGCAGTAGGAACTTGATGACGAACTCAAAGAGTAACTTGTGCTCTGGCTTCATCTCACTCTTGTAAACCGGCTTGGGTTCAATCTCCTTCTCACTATGACTAAAGAACCTGGTGATGTTGATTGTTGTGGCCATCCCATCTAGACAAGGCCATCTATGCCTTGTGTAGTCCTCATAGCCCTCAGCTAGTATGTTAAGAATAACACCCAGTTCTTTAACATCAAAGGAAACTTAAATTACTTTGACCATAGAAGTGACCCTGCCTTCCTTGACAATAACATTCCCCATAAACTCTATCAACTCAGCTCTAGCCAGCCTGCCTTCCATGCGAAGGACCAGGTCCTTCCAGCCTTGTACCTCTAGAGTTTCCATCAAATATTGCATTCCAGGATCCTCTAAATCCTTCACCAGCTTACCCTTCAGTATTGTTCTTTTTCAAAACATGGTAACTCTGTCAGTCACCTCTCCAATTTCCTTCTCCTCTCCACTCCAGTCTGCATCATCATCCTCAACAACTTTCACTTTCTTTGGCTTGGCCCTGGTCTTCTTAACATATCTTGTTGGTGTAACAGACATTCTAGCTGACTTCTTTGAAGAAGCCTTAGCCTTTGTGGGTTTTGGTGTCTCAGCCACGCCTGGAGCAGGTTTCTCCTCCTGTTGGACCAGGTCCAACCCAATCTCTTCAATCTCAATAGCCTCAACATGCTCTCCAACTTTTGCTTTTCCTTTTGCTGCCCTCTTCTTCTTGCTCTCCTTCATAGCCTTTTCTAATTTCTCTTCTTCTTCTCTCATAGTGCTACGAGTAGCTCTTACTTTTAGAGTAGAAACATCAGCAACTTCAGAAATTTTCCTTTTCTTTGAAGGAACTGGGTGAGTTGCCCTATTGGGTTTCTGACTCCTTCTTCTCTTGGGGTTGTAAGAATCTCTCAGTTTCTTCAACCTTTCAGCCGGTGTTTCTTCCCCCGATGAACCAGGTTCATCAGTTCCTTTTTTCAGACTTGCAAGACCTGCTGCAGCTTCCTCAACTATGCTTCCCCCTAAATTAGTGACGTTTTCTCCCGTGGTTTCATGAATGGGACCACAGATAACCAGTGTGGTACCATCCTCCCTAGATCCCCTCACATCTTCTTCTCCCTCTCTCTAAAGAATTCTTTCTTTTCTCCCATCCTTCTTCCTTCCAGGTA
The DNA here is from genome assembly GCA_005239505.1 of Nicotiana paniculata. Lineage (NCBI taxonomy): Eukaryota > Viridiplantae > Streptophyta > Magnoliopsida > Solanales > Solanaceae > Nicotiana > Nicotiana paniculata. The sequence goes on along the minus strand of ML358660.1, from coordinate 80,759 downwards.
TTTCAACATCAATAACAGACCCCACCAACTCAAATCTTTTATCATCAGAAGTAAATTCATAATCGATTTCAAGATTACCTTTTTCAAAGCTGGTTGAACCAGGTGCTTCTTCCTCATTAGCTGATTTAAATGATTCACTGGATGAATCTGACTCAGTACCTTTGTCTGCTTTAATAAGGTCCTCCAAGAATATTTCCCTAGCCCCAGAAGCAACATATTTCTGGGCAAGAACTTTAACATGACGATTCTTGGGGGAAGGAGTAGGGTTTGTAGTGGGTTCAATAATGGGTGTATTTTCAGGGGATGATGGAATTTCTGGTGATTCAGAGATGTAAACGGATGGATAATTTGAGAAAGATTCAGAATGTCCTCCATCATAATCATGATTAGGTGAGGAATTAGACGAAGAAGCTGGTGGATGTGAAGACATTTTTATGCTTTGTTAAGAGAAAAGGACGAGTTGCAAGTTTTGGGTTGTGTAGTATGAGTTAAACTTGGTTTGAAGGTAGCTTTATGAAGAGAGGAGTAATGATTGCCTTTTATAAGATATGGCCATTAATTTTACAACGGATAATAATTTATTCAAGTGGAAGTCTAATAGTTGTAGGAGTGTCATTGATTTGACGGTTGAGAGTTCCCTATTTCTAGGCTAATTGAGTGTTGATGTGACTCCTTGGAACGGGTTCATTTATGGATTGGTACAAAGACTTAGGGATGAACCAAATATAGATAGAATCCTGCTCATGTGTGACTGTAATTGAATTACTATATGGAGAAGAGTACGTACCTTGTCAGTCAGATGAATCAGCATAGATAAACCAGGTTTATCCTGTTAGAAATCATTAAATTGCCTCAATTTACAACGATAGATAAACATTATTAGTATCCAGGGAATCATATTAATACATGGCACAAGAGTATGGAAATAAAAACATGATGCTGAGCAATAATTAATCTGATTAAATACCTAATTAAAATTTTCTAGCCAAAAAAAATTCATTTATAAAAATATTTTTTTCAATCATGTGATCTTAATCATCCCTAATTCCAGACTGTTTCTCTCAAAATGCTCCCTACTAAGTGCTTTAGTGAATATATCATCAATTTGATGATTTTTAGCACAAAATTCGATTGAGATAATTCTTTTTTCATAGTTATCCCTTAGGAAATGGTGTCTAACATCTATGTGCTTAGTCCTTTTGTGATGAACCGGGTTCTTCGTCATACTAATAGCACTAGTGTTATCACAAAAAATAGGAACGCATCCCACCTCAATACCAAAGTCCATGAGTTGTTGTGTGATCCATAACAACTAGGCACGACATGAGGCTACAACCACATATTCAGCCTCAACAGTAGATAAGGCTACTGAATTTTGTTTCTTGGTTGTCCAAGACACAAGGCATGAACCCAAAAAGTGAGCCATACCTGAAGTACTTTTCCTGTCAACCAGGAATCCTGCATAATCAGCATCAGCATATCCTACAAGGTCAAAATTACTACCTTTAGGATACCAAAGGCATAAATCAGTGGTGCCTTTCAAATATCTCAGATTTCTCTTTACTTCAGTGAGGTGCGACTCCTCTGGATTTGCCTAAAACCTAGCACACAATCCCACGTTGAACAAAATATCAGGTCTGCTGGCAGTGAGATACAATAGAGATCCAATCATCCCTCTATATAGATTTTGATCAACAGATGAACCAGGTTCATCCACATCCAATTTTGTAGCTGTGGCTATAGGAGTGTATATTTCTTTTGAGTCTTCCATTTTAAACTTCTTGAGCAGTTCTTTCACATAATTTTGTTGGTGGATCATTGTTCCACTTGGGTTTTGCTTAATTTTCAAGCCTAAGAAAAAGTTTAGCTCACCCATCATACTCATCTCAAACTCACTTCCCATTAGCATAGCAAATTCCTTGCTCAATTTTTCAGAAGTCGCCCCAAATATGATATCATCCACATATATTTGCACAACCAGGAGATCCTTACCCTTTTCCCTTAAGAACAAGGTATTATCGATTTTTCATCGTTTGTACCCATGTGCTAGCAGGAATTTTGATAATCGTTCGTACCAAGNATCTGATGAAGAGTGAATTCCATGTGTGCAACAAATACTATAAGAAGTCTGATTGCCTCCAGTCTTGCCACAGGGGCAAAGGTTTCATCATAGTCAATTCCTTCTTCTTTACTATATCCTTGAACAACTAATCTTTCCTTATTCCTTGTAACAGTTCCATTCTCATCGATCTTGTTTCTGAAGACTCACTTGGTGCTAATTACTGATCTATCTAGTGTCCTGGGTACCAAGTATCATACTTGACTTCTTTCAAACTGATTCAGCTCTTCTTGCATGGCATTTACCCAATCAACATCTTGTAGGGCTTCCCCAATGTTCTTTGGTTCGATCATGGATAGAAAGGCATCAAACGCACACAGATTTTTCAAGGATGATCTTGTTTTGATTCCGAATGCCAAATCTGTTATGATGTTCTCAAGAGGGTGAGAACTCTGATATCTGTGTGGATTAAGTACCAGCTGTTCATTCCTAGATGATTCCATAGTGTCTTGTTGCTATAGAGCAGGATCAGGGCCAGGTTGCATATGTTGAATTCCCCCTGTCATGATTCTTGGGGTAGTTGAACCTGGTCCATCACCTGTTCCACTTTTCATGTTTGCTTCACTGTTATCACTGCTTCTTACCAGTCCAAGCTCCTCATCTTCAGTTTTATGTCTCTCAGCAAGAATGTTAGTTTCATCAAAGACAACATGTATGCTTTCTTCTACACACATAGTTCTTTTATTATACACTTTATAAGCTTTACTATGTGATGAATATCCCAAGAATACTCTCTCATCACTTTTGGGGTCAAATTTTCCTAGGGAATCTTTGCCATTATTATGTACAAAACACTTGCATCCAAAATCCCTAAAGTTGGATATGTTGGGCTTTCTCCCTTTAAGTAATTCGTAGGGAGTTTTCTCTACTAGAGGTCTGGTCATGCATCTATTGATTATGTAACAAGCAATATTTATTTCTTCAGCCCAGAAGCTGTGAGGTAGTTTGCTAGATAGGAGCATGGTTCTTGCCATGTCTTCCAGAGTTCTGTTTTTCCTTTCAACAAACTCATTTTTCTGTGGGGTTCTAGGAGCAGAAAAGTTATGATTAACACCATGTTCATCACAGAACTCAGCAAACTTAGCATTCTCAAATTCAGTACTATGGTCAGATTTTATTGATGCCAGTTGATGTCTTAATTGATTTTGAGTTTTCTTGACAAATGAGGTAGACATATCAAATGCTTCATCCTTAGATGCCAGGAATAAGGTCCAAGTGAACCTTGAAAAATCATCAACTAGCACCATCACATATCTCTTACCACCTCTACTCAAAGTTCTCATAGGACCACATAGATCCATATGAACCAGTTCCAACGTCCTGGTGGTACTGACTATTTTCTTACTTTTGAAAGAGGATCTTACCTGCTTCCCCCTGGCACATGCCTCACAAACTTTGTCTTCCTTGAACTTAATGTTAGGAAGTCCTACCACTAAGTCCTTAGAGACTAGTTTGTTAAGCTGAGTTAGACTTGCATGACCAAGTCGTTTGTGCCACAGGATGGGATCATTGTCCAACACACTTAGACAATTGAGTTCATTTTCAGACAGTGTGGACAAGTCTATGACATAGATGTTATTCATTCTTTTTCCCTGCAAAACAATCTTGTCAGTAAGCAGGTTAATCACAAAACATTTTGTGGAAGTAAAAGCATCTATGTTACCTCTGTCACACAGTTGTGATACACTGATCAGGCTATATTTCAAGCCATCTATTAGATAAACATGTTCAATGGATCGTGTATCATCATTAACTACCTTACCAACCCCAATGATTCACCTTTCTTTCCGTTTCCAAAGGAGACATTTCCTCCTTTGAGACTTTCAAGTGAAAGGAACTGTTCCATGTTCCCTGTCATATGCTTTGAGGAGCCGCTATCCAAATACCAAATCTGGCTGCCTTCTCTCACTTGAACCTACAAAAGAATCAAAGGTTAGTGTTAAGAACCCAAACTAGTTTGGGTCCTTTTCTATGAGAGAATGGATGAATCAAATTTTTTCTAGCCCAATTTGGTAGCCAGTTTTTCCCTTTTACAAACCTCTCATTTTTTTGACTGGCTTGCTCTTTTGCAGTACACTCATATTTGTAGTGCCTAGTCTTACCAAAATGGGTGTAGATTTTATTCTCAGGAAGAGTGAGGTACTTGTTTTTGGGATCCCACTTGGGCAATTTACTTCCAAAGCCAATCCCTCTCCTGTTGCTACTATGATTCTCTTGAAGCCATATCAGGGCGTCAGAGGATTTATTCCATTTACAAGTTCGATCTAATTCATGCTTGACTTTGCCAAGTTCTTCATTAAGAGTTCTTATTTGTTCGTCCTTGGCATACATCTTATCTTTTAGTTTTCCCATGTTTTCTTCTAACATGATATGAGAATGATTAACAACCTTTTTACTTGATCCTAGCTTTAGCTTTAAGTTTTCAGATTTTAGTTCTAGAATCTCTGTTTCAAGTGGATGAACCTGGTTCAACAAGTCAGTGTTTTTCTTTTTAGATTCACTGACTCTTATTTCCAGGTTTATGCACTTTTATTTTAGGATTTGCACATTCTTTAGATAGTTGATTCTTCTATTTGGTTGTTTCCTCAGAATCATCTATGAAATCAAGTAGCAACTCAGAGAGTTTTTTCTTAGATAGGAACTTTACTTTGTTTTTAAGATGGGAGATACTTACCTCTGGTTCTTCATGTGATTCCTTATCAGATTCTCCAATTTCCATGAGCGCCTGATCTTCAGTCTCCCCATCTTCTGATTCTTCATCTGAACTTTCCCCCCAAGCAGCAACCATAACCTTTGTTGTGGTTGTCTTGGGTTGGACCTGTTCCTTCTTCCTGTTCCTTCTCTCATATCTCTCTTTTTTCCATTCTACTTCCCACTGAGGACAGCTTTTAATGAGATGGTCAGTCTTACCATATTTATAGCATCCCTTGTTGGTTGGTCTTTCTAAAGCTTTTGCTTTGTTGTAGTTTCCTCCTCTAGAGATGACTTTCTTCCTAATGAGAAAGTTTCTGAATTATTTTGTGATCATGGCCATCTCATCATCTTCCAGATCTGCTCCCTCAGTGATTCTTAGGGCTAGACTCCTCTCTTTATTTGTACCATCCATCTTCACTGCCTGCCTTCTCAGTTCATAGGCAATGAGGTTTCGAATTAACTCATCCAATCTAAGGGTTGCCATATTTTTGGATTCCTGGATAGTAGTGATTTTTCTTTCCCAATAAATAGGCAAGACCTTTGTTAGTATCTTCTCAACCTTACCCTCTTCAAGAATGATTCTTCCAAGAGACTTCAGTTCATTAGTCAAGGTTGTGAANAGTGGTGCAACTTTGGATTCTGCTGTACTCGTCTGGACCTAGTCCACATACTAGCCATTTTTTGGCCTTTGCATTCCTATCCCATTTCTTTAGATCCTCAGCAGTGCAATCAGCTCTTGTCTTTGGTATACCTATACCTTCAGCAGTCTTCATCATGGTAGCTAGAGGACCATCAGTGACTATGTCCCAGAGTTCATAGTCTTCTCCAATTAGGTGATCCTTCATCCTATTTTTCGACCATGAGTAGTACTAGCCATTGAAGAGTGGTGGCCTTGATTTTGATTGACCTTCCCAATTTTCAGGTGGTGCACTCATCTTGATCTTCTCCAAGGTTTTAGCCTTTCAAGGATAACCTACTCTTATACTAATTGATGTTTTAGACTTCAACACCACACAAGAAGATAAGTTACTTTGTGAGGTACCCAATTTTCGAGTGTTGTCTCAGTAGAAGAACCTGGTTCTTCTTGGTGTTCCAACTACTATGCAAAATAATAAAAAGCCNACTAGCCCCTAGCTAATTTCTACACACCTCAAGTTAACTCTAACTTGAACAATACGTACCTATTAGAATTGCTTCTATGAAAGCTGAAAGATACAATATTAAAAACTCCTACTATAATCAACTAGACTCAATAATGAATCAGATGGAACTGGTTCTTCTAGTTGAATTGTAGCCTTTGCATCACACAATGATTCTGCTAGCAAAAAAACTCTTGGAATTTTTCTTTCAGACTTTGATTCACTTCATCTTTTGTGCGTGTTAAATTCCAGCAGAAATACATCAAGTATTTATAGAGTCAGTCGTTGAGCTTATCTTCCAATCCTAGTTCAACTCTACCTGGGTGAACAAATTTGAACCAAACTCAACTTCCTTTCTTTTGTTACTTTCCTTGCTCAATTCGACTTCAATTAACCAGATCAGTTTGAAAGCTTTTCGCATTAGGAGACAATCTCTTGGTTCATTGATATTTCATATTCACAACCATCTCCTAAGCATATACGGTTCATGTGCCAGCTATTTAGTTCAAGATGTGTGCTTTGATTGACCTGGTTCAACTGGTCAACCGTTTGTCAATCTTCAAAACTATGTAGTGACATGAGTCAACACTTTCACCGAAAGGGATACCTCTTGTCTAATTCATTATCCCTTCTATTGTCTGTTATTATTTGAATCCCTTTCGATCTAACTCTATTTCGAAACTAAGGCAAAGAAGGGATGGCAAAACGTGATTTACAGGATTTTCATCTGATGCAAGCCAATATGCAAAAAGGTACCCAGCCTCGGCAGGGACATCAAGTCAACTCCGGTTGACCATGATGGTCGATGCCTCGAAGTCAAAGACTCTTGAAATAATAAAAGCAAAGTCAAATGCCTACAAAGGCGGGACAAAGTTGAAAAGGTCAAGCCCCACTTGGCTAACCGTCTTGGCAAAGTTTGAAAATCCAAGGATTCCCCAATGCTTTGAAGTTAAAAATTGGAAGAAGGAAAGTGAAAAAGGTTAGGTCCCACGTGACCAACCGTCATGGAAAGGTTTGGTAAACTCAAAGGTTCTCCGGGGCGAGAAATGAAATTGGTGTTCATGGAATAACCAGTTGCAGTTGAAAGTACCATCAAAGAAGACGGTCCGAGATCAAGTGACTGAAGCACTCAAAGCCGCAAAACCAAGCACCGTTTCAAACTGACAAATTGTTCTTTTTTTGAACCACAGGAAACGGGTGCAATCCAAAGCAACCTTGCTAGAAGCAGGTGTAACTAAAAAGAGACCGTGCGGAGACTAAAATAACTCTGCAACAGCAACAAACCCAAAAGGGGAAGTTTTCTCCAAGTTCTTTCCCGCATTTTTCCCATTCCAAAAAAAAAAAAAAAAAGAAAGTTCGAAATCATGGTAGTATAGGGTCTCCAATACCTAGCTGCATTTTCCATCATAGGGTCTCCAATTCCTAGTTGCTGATTATTTTAGACATAGGATCTCCTCTTCCTAAGTCTACTTTTCCAACATAGGGTCTCCACTCCATAGTTTATGATGTTTTTATACCTAGTCGTTTTTTCAACATAGGGTCTCCACTCCCTAGTTGATGTTTTTAGACATAGGGTCTCCACTTCGTAGTCTGATTTTCCAACATAGATTCTCTACTACCTAGTTGATGTTTTTAGACATAGGGTCTCCATTCCCTAGTCTGTTTTTCCAACATAGGGTCTCCACTCCCTAGTTAATATTTTTATATATAGGGTCTCCACTCCCTAGTCGCTTTTCCAACATAAGGTCTCCACTTCCTAGTTGATGATTTTATTTTAGAGATAGGGTCTCCACCCCCTTCCAAGATAGGTTCCCAACTCCCTAGTTGACTTTGTTTTAGACATAGGGTCTCCACTCCCTAGTCGCTTTTCTCAAAATAGGGTCTCCACTCCCTAGTTGATTTTATATTAGATGTAGGGTCCCCACGCCCTAGTTTATGTTTCCCAGGGAACACCAATCCTGATCTTTTATTGCTTTCAATAATGAAGTAGTATAGAGTTATGTTACCAATAACTCACGATATTTTCCTGGTGAAAGCTGGGGCAGAAAAATTTCGTTCGTTTGTTTTGGTGCTTGAGCAGGTTGTAACTCGAGGCACAGGTTTCAAGATGACCAAAAGAAGATGTCTTGATCCGATTAAAAGAAAAGAAAGAAAGACGTAAACTCAAGTGTAGAAGCGGAGAAAAGATGTGGACTGCTCAAGACATGATTGAAGTCGCAAGCTTTGCATGTCCCGCCTTGATCCGAAAAGCTAAAGAAGAATGAACTAGAACCTAAAACTAACAAGCATCAAGATTCAGATTAGAGCCTGCGTGAAGAACCAGTCAAGCCTTATGATCAATCTTCAAAAGACTTATAGATAGGAATATTGTAACTCATGGCTGATAGGATTAGTAAGTCTTTTTCATTTTTGACTTTGGTGTAATAAGGAGCTCAGCAAGTAGTAAGCAGCAACAACAATGAAATCACAGATTCTCGGTAGTCCCAGCTATCAAAAATTCCAGAAATACACCGACCTAATTCCTTTATAGCCAAGGATATGTAGGCAACATTCGAGGCAAGGTGTAACGACCCGACCGATCGTTCCGTGAGATTTACCCCATTTCCCCTATTTCTACATTTTTTATATATTGCTATCCTGTTTTTGATGTGTTGGATCAGTTGGATTGGGTCCGGAGTGGTTATGGTGAAAGTTTAGGCATTTAGCCTTTTTAAGTAGCCTAATAGTTGAGAAAGTCAATTGAGAGTTGACTTATTGGTAAATGACCTCGGAATGCGTATTTTATGGCTCGGATAGATTCGTTAGGTGATTTGGTACTTAGGAGTGTGTTCACAATATTTTTGTGATGTCCGGTGTAGAATTAGGCTTGATTTGGCGAAAGTTACGTTTTGGCGATTTCCGGTCGGCAGTGGAAATTAGGCTATCGTGGTCGAAATGGAATTCCGAAAGTTGGAACAGGTTTGTACTGTCACTTTGGATATGTCTGCAAAATTTTAAGTCAATCGGAGGTGTTTTGGTTGGGTTCGGCGTAGCTGGCGAAATTTGGAAGTTTCAAAGTTCATAGGCTTGAATTTGATGTAAATTTGGCATTTTCGTGTTGTTTTTGGTGTTTCTAAGGCTCGACTAAGTTGGAATAATGCTATTGGGTGTGTTTGTATGTTTTGTTGGGGCCCTGAGGGGCTCGGGATTGATTTCGGATGATTGACGGGAAGTTTGGAGTGACTTTGGTAAATCTGCAGGTTGCTGTTGCTGGTGTTTTCGCATCTGCGAAAAGGGAGCCGCAGGTGCGGTTCCGCAGGAGCGGACTGGGCTCCACAGGTGCGAGATATGGCTGAGTGGGGAGTGGTCCACAAGTGTGAGGAATTGTCGTACATGCAATGTCGCAGGCACGGAAGGAGCATCGCACCTGCGAAGCCGCAGGTGCGGAGAAGTGGCCGCAGGCGCGGGATTGGCCCGTTAAGTGAGATTCCGCAGGAGCGCACCTGGGACCACATGCACGGGTCCGCAGGTGTGGCTAAAGGTCTGCATGAGCGGAAATGTCTGGCAGAAACAGTAAATAAAGGGCTCTCCGCGAGAATTTCTTATTTTTCACCATTTTGCATGCGGGAGGAGTCCTTTGAAGGCGATTTGGAGAGGAAAATTCAAGATTCTTCAGCAAAGGTAAGTTCTTTGGTTGCTAACATCGTTCCAATGCTATTTTGTTCGGATTAGGCTTGAAAATTAAGGATTTGAGTAGGAAAAGGTTGGGAAGAAGGGGTGGAGAATTAGAAATTCTTTTAAGGTTTTGGGTAGGCAGTTGTGATCCGATTTTGATGATTTTGGTATGAGTAAAACCATGGGAGGACGAGGTTTCTAGTGATGTAAAAATTATCAAGTTCCGAGATGTGGGACCGGGGCTCGGGTTTGGCTGAATTTCGAGTTTTTGTTTAATTTGATAATTTTCGATTGGGTTGAGTTCCTTTGATATACATTGATGATGTTAAACTGGTTTTGGCTAGATTCGGAGCAATCAGGAGCCAATTTGAGGGGCAAGTGCATTACGGACTAGTGTCGCGGCCCGGTAGAGGTAAGTAATGGCTATAAATCTTGTCCTGAGGGTATAAAACCCCGGACTTCGTATTTCTTACTATTTTTAGAATGGCGCACAGGTCAGATGACGAGTATGTGGCGCGTACTGACTTTTGGATTGGACTAGGTCCTCTCTACGGCGACTAAGGAGTTGCATATTTACTCAAAACCTTATGTTAATTATGTTCTAAAGAATTGTGTAATGTTTGGGCTGTAAGCCATGTTTGGGTCCTAGTGCCGATCTGCTTTAACCCCTTGGGAGCTATTTTACTGATATTCTCACTACTTTGAAACTATGATTTTACACTCAGTCTTTCTTGTGAAATTGTTGTCACTCCTATTTGATGATATTATGATTTCTTGAAATGAAATACTAATTGGGTCGAGAACTCCATTTTATTTATGGCCCGAGTGGCATGTTGGGAGTGTCTGACTGAGTGAGGCTGATGGCCAATGTTGTGAGGATATTTATTATATGATATAGGCCGAGAGACTGAGAGTGATTGATGCCATGATTCGTCTTGTTTTTTAGCGCTTGGGCTGAAGGAGCCCCTCCGATGTCGGAGTCTGTACACACCCCAGTGAGCGCAGGTACCTACCGAGTACCGAGTGCTGAGTGACGAGCGATTGGGAGGCATGAGTGACTATGAGGTGCTGAGTGACGGTGAGGTGCTGAGTGATTGTGAGGTGCTGAGTGACTATGAGGTGTTGAGGGACTGATTCTGAGTGACTGTAAGGCATGCCCGAGGGGCTGATTATGATTCATGTTTTGCCCAAGGGGCTGTTTATGACTTTACTGCTTTCACGCTGAGCTTATGAAATGTGTTTTGCCCGAGGGGCCTTTATATGATTCATTTCATTTTTATACTAAACCTTTCGGTTGAAGTTGTGGAAAAATGTACATTTTAAAAGGGTTTTTTGGAAGTTTATTTTAAGGCATGACGATTTCATACATTTATGTTATACTATTAGAAAGTAAGGTTGTGCCTCTTGTGATTTGATGACATTTAATTTATGTGTTCTTGCTGCTCAGACCTGATTTATTTTTATTACTACTGAGTTGGTGTACTCGCATTACTCCCTGCACCTCTGTGTGCAGATTCAGGAGCAGATATCGAGCATTAGCCTTTATTTCGAAGCGGAGCCAGATTTCCCCGATACAGAGGTAGCTATTCAACGTCCGCAACATCTCTATTTTTCCCTCCCTATTGTATCTAGATTTCATTCGGAGGTTTTGTATTATGACAGTATATTATGACTTATTCTTTTAGATGCTCATGACACGTTGGCTCCGAGTTTTGGGGTTGGAAGTATTGTATAATGTTGAGCTACTTTGTTCAGTAATTTTTGTATATTTATGGAATGCTAGGATTTTTGAAATGGGATTTTAAAAGAAATGGAGAACATGTGAGCCGCAGAGTTAACCGCAGAATCCCGTGCGCCTGATGCTGCCTCAAGAATGTGATGCCAATCTGCGGTCGCATACCAACAATGCAAATCGCAGATCAACAATGCGAACCGCAAAGCAACAATGCGAACCGCATATCAGTAATGCAGTGATGACCTGGAAACTAGAGTTTTGAAACGCGAATGCATAGTTGACTTGAAAGGGTATTTTTGTCCATTTTTGGCCCCGATTTTTGGCCCACTATAAATAGATTTATTAGGGTTTTGTGGGTCACTCTTTTCTAGTCTTTAAGGAACATCACCCTATTGTATATTCTTCTCCTTTTTGGGAGCATTAGAGCAAGAAATCATTGGGTTTGTAAGCATTCATGACGCTTATTATTCCTAGCTTTTGTCATTTACTATGTGTAGCTAGCCTTCAATACTAAGGTTGTGGACCCTAAATGGGTGTTATGTATTTGGGTATTTTCCATTGAATATATGCATAATGGTTTGTTGATATTTATTTACTCTTAATTTCATAATTATTGTTAGTGGTTGCAAACATTAACTTATGCCATAAATTCTTTCTTAGCTTGGAAAAGTGGGTTAGACTTGGTAAGAGTAAATATCATTAACTCAAGGCTTTAAAACTTGTTTAATAGAATTACTTAGGAATAAGTTGATTTTATTTGGCAACAAGTGATTTGGGTTTTAGTGCAACCCTTTTATATTTGGGAAAATTATAAAGAGGAAGTTCTACCCTATTATTGGAAAATATTGGGTAGACATTTAGAAATCGATTGCATATCAAGAACTTCCCATTAGAAATATATCATATTAATTCCCATTTGCATTACACTTCATAAAAGGGGACACAACCTTGGTCTACTTAATCATACTAATTACAACTCCAATTAAGTCTCATTGCCGCTACATTTACTAAATTATTACACAACAAATCCTCAATATTCCCGTTCACTAATGGAATGGAATTATGATTTGAGTTAAGAATCACACTATCAAAGTATTATTTTCACACCTATTCCTTGTGGGATTCGACCCCAACCTTGTTGGATTATTATATTTGACTTCTACCGCTTTACACTATTTTACAAGTGTAATTTGAGCATATAAAATTTTGGCGCCATTGCCGGGGAATACAGTTTTGAAATTACTAGTTAGTGTGTACTTCACTTTATATTTGTTCTATTCCATCACAAGTTGCTTGTTTTGTATTGGTGTCCCAGGTCACAATTTCCAAGCTGTATGGAGAATAGGAAAATCCTTTCGCCGATATTGAGGAATACATCGACGACTCCAATGCCATCCTTCCACCAGCAGTTGGTGCATCGACATTTAAAGTGGACCATGGAATGATACTGATGCTTAAGGCAGAAGGATTATTTCACAACTCAATGGATGATGATCCTACGCAACACCTAAGGAACTTCTTGGGTGTGTGCGCCATGCACAAACAGACCAATGTGTCGGATGACGCTCTGAGGTTGTGGGTGTTCAAGCACTCCTTAGCGAGAGAGGAAAGCAAGTGGCTCCTCAATTTACCCCCTCACACCATCACTACATGGCCTGAGCTTGTCCGAGCCTTTTTGGCAAAGTGGTTCCCGGATAGCAAGAAATCTGAGCTTAGAGACAAAATATTTTTCTTCAAGCAAATGCCGGGGGAGCACTTACACGAAGTGTGGGACCGTTTTAAGTTGTATCTTGTGAGATCACCAAACCATGGGTTCCCGGAAAACATTTTGATGGAGAATGTTTACATTGGTCTAGACCCGCTCTCCCAGTCAATTGCAAAGAATGTCGCGGATGGGTCTTTCATGGACAAGTCATTTGCTAGAATTACTCAAATTTTAGACAAGATGGCTAAGCACAATCAAGCATGGCATTAGGAATATACGAGTGGGGGAATTTCTTATGGCACTCATTCTCTTGCAAACATGATCAAGGAGAATCAAGAAAGAGACCAAGTGATTGCAGGTCTTGCCACTAATGTTGATGTACTGACAAAGATGCTCAAGGAAAATCAACGAAGAAAGTGCATATGGTGGAAGACATGTAATCAATGGGTAATCAAGAGTGGGAAGAAGCAAATTATGTTCAAAACTCTCAAGGTGGTTACCACCAACAAAAAAATTGGAGGCCAAACCCGCAAGGGCAAGACCAACAAAATTGGAGCAATGATCAAGGTGGCCAAGGATCTTGGAACAACAACAACAACAATTATCCCAATAGAAGCTCCAACCCTTAAGTACCACTGCGAGGGCAGTATCCCAACTCTTCACAATACAAGGAGGGGTCGTCAAGTGAATCAAAAATGGAAGGGATGCTAGAGTGGATTCTTCAAAATCAAGAGAAAAGTGATGCAACAATGATGAATATGTCTGAGGTGGTGGGTTCACACACCGCTTCGATTCAAAAACTTGAATTGCAAATGAGAGATCTATCAAGAGAGCAAACTCCCAAGATAAAAGGCACACTTCCAAGTGACACGATGGTCAACCCAAAAAGCGGCCCAGGGGGGTCGACATCTCATTGCATGGCCATCACAACGAGAAGTGGTAAGGTGATTAATAACGAAAGTGAGAAAGTGATTGATGTCGAGAACAGTGATCAAGCAGAGGAAGCACGGAGTGAGTTGCCGGTAGTAGTGGAAGTTGAGGAAACCCCCCTAGAGGATGAGTTTTAAGGAGAGAGAAAAGAAAAGGCCGTGGAAAAGGCGAAGGAGACCCCAAAAGCTCCTCCACGAATTCCTAGGCGCAACCCTCCGTTTCTTCAAGGGCTTGCACGAAGAGTGGATGACGGGAAGTTTGAAAAATTCTATGACATCTTGAAGCAATTGTCGGTGAACATTCCATTCTTCGAAGCTTTCCAAGAAATGCCGGGGTTCGCCAAGTACTTGAAGGAGCTGATGACAAAGAAGACAATGACAAAGAATGAGGTGGTAAATTTGACTCACAGGGTTAGTTCAATAATTGCTACATCAACCGTGGAGAAGAAGGGAGACCCGGGAGCTTTTACTATCCCATGCACCATTGGATTGAGAAATTTTGCTAGAGCACTTTGTGACAACGGTGCTAGTATAAATTTGATACCTCTTGCTATTTACAAGCAAGCGGGACTGGGATTTCCATGACCAACTAGCATGCGTTTGCAAATGGCCGATCGAACCATAAAGAAACCCTTGGGCATTGTTGATGATGTTCTAGTGAAGGTGGGGAAGTTCCTTCTCCCGGCCGACTTTGTCATCTTGGACTGTGCGGTGGATAAGGAGATTCCTATCATTTTAGGAAGACCATTCCTTGCAACTGGAAAAGCATTAATGGATTCGGAAAGACATGAAATCAAATTCTGAGTGAATAATGAAGAAGTTACATTTCAAGCAAGCAAGGGGTTGAAATTTCCAAGCGCATATGAGGGGATATCGGTTATTGATGTTGTTGATGAGGTGGAAGATGCCGTTGTGATGAAAATGGAAGAAGAGGTCCCCGACAAGGCATTGGTGGCAATTTTGGTAAATTTTGATGATGAAAACATCGAGGGTTATGCGGAGATAGTCAATGCATTGGAAGGGCGTGGGTCCTATACATATGCACCAAAGAAGATTTCCCTCGACCTACAGAATCGAATGACACCGCCCGCAAAGCCTTTAATCATGGAGCCACCACAACTTGAGCTCAAACCACTCCCATCGCACTTGAGGTATAAATTTCTTGGCTCTAATGATACTTTACCCGTAATCGTGTCTTCTTTGTTGAATGATGTGCAGGTTGATGCATTTCTAAATGTCTTGAGGGAGCACCGACAAGCGATTGGATGGAAAATAGCGGATATCCAAATAATTCCCGTCGGAATATGTGAACACAAAATCCAACTCGAAGAAGGGAGCAAACCAAGCGTAGAGCATCAAAGAAGATTAAACCCGTCTATGCAAGAGGTAGTCAAGAAGGAGATAATCAAATGGTTGGACGCCGGGGTTGTCTACCCCATTGAGAATAGTCTGTGGGTCAGTCTAGTGCAATGTGTGCCTAAGAAATGAGGCATGACGGTGATCCACAACGAAAAGAATGAACTTATCCCTATGCGGACGGTTACCGGATGGAGAGTGTGCATGGACTACCGGAAGCTTAACAATGCTACTTGCAAGGATCATTTCCCTATGACTTTTATTGATCAAATACTTGATCGGCTAGCGGGAAGATCCTTCTATTTCTTCCTCGATGGATATTCCGGCTACAACCAAATAAACATACCTTTGGAAGATCAAGAGAAAACAACCTTCACTTTCCCGTACGACACCTTTGCTTTTAATCAGATGCCTTTTGGGTTGTGCAATGACCCGGCCACGTTTCAACGATGTATGATGTCAATATTCTCCGATATGGTGGAGGATTTCTTAGAAGTATTTATGGATGATTTCTCGATAGTTGGTGATTATTTTGAGCATTGCCTTGACAACCTCCGACAAGTACTAAAACGGTGTGAAGAAACCAATCTTGTGCTCAATTGGGAAAAATGTCACTTCATGGTTGATGAAGGGATTGTGTTGGGACAAAAAAATTCGAGAAAGGGCATTGAGGTCGATCGGGCGAAGGTTGAGGTCATCTCCAAACTCCCTCCTCCAATTTCGGTGAAAGGCATCCGAAGCTTTCTTAGTCATGCCGGCTTCTATCGGCGCTTCATCAAAGACTTTTCAAAAATTGCAAACCCTATGTGCGAACTCCTTGAGAAAGACGCCAAGCTCTTGTTCAATGATGAATGCCTCAAAGCCTTTGAAGAGCTTAAGGAAAAGCTCACCACGACCCCTATTATTGTCACACCGGATTTATCTCTCTCATTCGAGCTTATGTGTGACGCTAGTGGTGTAGCTATTGGAGCGGTTTTGTGTCAAAGGCACAACAAGGTTCTTCATCCCATCTACTATGAAAGAAAAACTCTCAACGGTGACCAAATGAACTACACAGTGACAGAGTAAGAACTCCTTGCTATTGTCTATGCTTTTGAGAAATTTCGGGCCTATCTTTTGGGATCCAAAGTGATAGTCTTTACAGATCACGCTGCTCTTCGCTATCTCATGGCGAAGAAAGATGCTAATCCAAGGTTAATCCGATGGGTCCTTCTATTGCAAGAATTTTACTTCGAGGTCAAAGACCGGAAGGGCACATAAAATCAAGTTGCGGACCATCTCTCTCGAATTGAACAAAAGGGGCGCACGACAGATGATTAGATATTGATGATGCTTTCCTTGATAAGCATATTCTGGCATTATCTTCTTCTTTAGATTCTTGGTAATCTAAGTCCTTTAGTGCTTCCTCATTACTGTTTATCTTAAGAATGAAAACCTAATATCATCTCATACTTTGGAACTTTTCATCCATCTATTGTTGATTCACCTTAATGTTGATCTAAAATCTACCACTGATAACTTGAAATCTCTTATGTAATATACCATCACTAAGGCTCACGTCTCATCGGGGAACATCTGAAGTGATTTTCCTAATCCTCTTAGGGACGATACTATACTCCAATAATTGTATTTAATAGCATCCCAATGTGATTCATCGTATGAGGGGGAGGGTTATTCTAATCCTGTTTCATCCATGAAATCCCTTTTTCTTTAAATCATTACTCAGTCAAAGGCCTAAACGTCATCCTCTTATCTATCAAACTTACACCCTTATTCTACTACTAGGGCACCATTTCATCTCTTCTAATTTCTCCTAGTCTTAGACTCCTTTGAGTTCATTCAGGATGTATCGAGCTTTCTAAAAATTACGAAAACCATCAGTGATGGGTTTAATCACGAGGAATTACCTATTCTCTTCACCTTCTCACTCACCTTTTCTTATCCTTACTCCTATCTACCAAAAACTTTATCACTCTAAGATACTTTAGCTTGCTACCTATACATATCTATATATACTACTCGCAACCTTTCTTTAACTGGCTAACACCATATATTTCCTTTCGTGCCTTCTCAGTTGTCTTTAAATGTAAGCAATTACTTTTCCTGGTCGTTCTGCCACTTGCTGCATGGATACTTGGCTTATCTTAGTGACCACGAATACTAGAGTTCCCTGTAACTTATATGATCTCAATTATCAACTTTTGATTTTTTCTTCTTCCCGTTCATTAGCCACGATGGGTGCCACTTTCTTATGGAGTGCATATAATATTATAGTGAGACTGCTGTTACAAGACCATTTCTTATTTAGGTCACTATGATTATGTTGAAGCCTTCTTCTTTATTTCCTTAACTAGTCTTTCATTGCAGTGCTTAGGGAAGACCCTCTGACTCTTGTAAAGCTGCGATCTTATTACATTGTATACCCCACGATATTTCTGATGTTCTTACTCGCCTATTATTATCCTTAGTTACTTACCTTCGCGCCCTTGTGCTCGTAGGGTTGCTTCTGAATTGAAATTTTAGTTGTCTCCCTAGTGGCACTCCCTTTTTATTTCTATAACACTTATATTGTACATTCTACTACCTCAACTCCTATTTGAATATTTCTCAAGGATTATGATGTCGTATCTGAGAGACTGAATTTCCTATGTTGGTTTTCACTACGTTTATCTTGCATGATCTACTAATTTGTCTGTATCCTCCTATCTAGCCATAACTAGGCTCTTCCTGAATCAACTATAGACTACCCGTTGGTCCACTCTCATATCTGTATTTTATGTTACACCTCTTAGGTTATGTCATTTGTCTTAACTTACCTCTCATACGGGATCTTTATGTATCAAGTGTTCATTCCCACTTATTTAACAATATCATAGAGTGTGAAACCCTTATCGATTCTCCCCCGTGTCATGCTTGCATAATGTTCTGGAGTCATATTATATCTGTTGGATCTGAATAAATGCAATCTCATTTTTTTCACCTTTTTACCGCATTCTTCCTTTACCATTCTATAGTTACCTCTTCATCTTTGGAATTTTTTTCACATCTTCACTGGCATATTATTCGCCTTGCGGTAACCCTTCTACACCAGGGATAATTGAATTTCTTACGCACAAGGGTGACACCTGGTGTAATTGGAACATTTAGTCCCTTAAGCTTAACTATGCTCATAGTTCTTTCTTTAGGGAAGCGTCTTCGTGAATGACCTTGAAGGTTATTCTTCTATTGTTTATTCTATTATTGTCGAAACACGATCTCTTAAACGATGCCGACTATTACCAATTCCTTCGATTCCTAATTCACGTTCTATTTTTTTTTACTATCCCATACTAATTTCTATTACTCGGGGGTCTAGCTTTTTCTTCTGGTAATCACGATGGACTCAGCAACTGATTTCTCGAAATGAGGATATGACTTTAGGGCTTATACTTTTATTGTCTCAAGGCATGTCTCCTCTTGTCTTTTCCTTCACTTGACTATAGACTCTGTCATTCTGTCATATTTTGATTTACCGTTATCACTCGTTTATCACATATTACTCATGATGTTTCATTTACTCTCTTCTTATTCTCCTGCTAATATTTCTGTCTATCACCTTATTATGAAGTCTTCGACAAAACGTTCTTTCACGTTTAGCTCCCCCTGGTTCATCTCACTGGATCTTCGGGACGCCTAACATTCTCCTTTTTTTGTTACTAGGGGATGGAGTCATACTAAGGTAAATATTTATCCCTTCTAGGATCCCACTGCCTATCTTCTAAAATTTCTGAATATTTGTATTCATATCTGACTATACTATTCTAGAGTTCACCATATGGGTCTCTCACAAGGAGATCTATTACCACATTTTCACTATCCTTTGGAAATGTTAGCTAATGATAACAATCAATCCACAATTTTGGGTTACTCTAACCCCAGTGGGATCCTGGTATCCATCCTGCTCTTGAACTATATCTGTTAGCTCCCATATGGTATAACTGAGATGGGTTTGGAAAATTGTACATACCTCTATTATTGTTGAAGGTAACTCAGAATACTTATATTTCTCTACCTCAATTGTAAATACTGATAATCTTCACTAACTTGGTACCTCGTACCTTTATTCACCTTATTTCTTTTACTTGTTGAAACTTATATCTACCTTCTGATTCTCTTATTGATTTTTTTTACCATATAGGTGGATATATATTCATGCCTTAGGGCTCCTTATCAAAAATCTTACACGTCTTAGACACACATAATCTGCTGAAGACCTCACATTTACTCATCATAAGCATGATGCAAAATTGAGTTCCTCTGACTTAAGTCTCCCACAGCCACATTCAATCGCTTACCAACTACCTTTGTGGATATAGGTATCGTTATATTATGAATAGAGTAGAATTTAGGAGTTTGAATTCTTACAAATGAGCTCTACCAAACGATCTAGAGTAAGAAGAAAGAGTGATAGTCCTAAATGCCCTATAGCCTCGTGCTTATAAGTGTGGTGCACAACACACTCATAAACAAGACTCTACTAGACACGGCTTGTAGACTCCCTAGGAAAGAACTGCTCCGATACCATTTCTATCACGACTAAAACTGGAGGGCTGTGACGGGCACCCAATACTTTACTCAACCGAGTACCAACATAATATATCTTTCTTATCGTACTATAATGGGTAAATGTGCCAAAAGTGTCATCATGACATAACTTAAATAAAACATAAGGGAATGCTAGACATAGGATGACCTAACATGATGTAGAGACTAATACATGTGACATACGAGCCCATAAGGCTAATATGATCATTTGTAAACTCAAAACATAGGCCGACAAGGCCATACAAGTATCCATATACCTGACATTTATCTACAAGCCTCTAAGAGTACATAAACATCATAAAGGTCGGGACAGGGCCCCGCCATACCAATCAATACATGTCCAAATCATATTGACGAAATAGGAAACTCCGGAGAAACTGGAGTGCACCAATACTTTCCGCTGAGCTGATAGCCTACTAGGAGGACTGTCAACCTATTTATCGGAGCCTGCATGCATGAAACACAGTGTTCCCAAGAAAAATGAATGTTAGTACGAATAAAGTACTGAGTATGTAAGGTAGAAAAGCATAAATAAGAACAGTAATGTAAAGAGAGATATATGAGGTACAACATGTAGCATATGAGTGCCTCTGAGAGATGGTGACAGGAAATGCGTGATACATATATACACATAATCTTTTAAAAATATATGCCTCTGTGGGCATCATCATCATCATATCATACCCGGCCTCGAAGAGGACTCGGAAAAAATTTACCGGGCCATCATAAGGCTCGGTAGAATCATACTCGGCCATGTGGAGCTCGGTAAACCCAACTGATCAGTGGTTGCACAATAGATGTCTTACCCGGCCGACTATAGTGCGACTCGGTACAGTAAAATAGATACTATATATAATGCATGTTGGACTCATAGAATCACACTCTAAACCTTTCGGAGTGACGTAAGGTAGTTGCACCTTTGATTAACATTATAGACATCTATACCATTAATATGAACCTCAGTAGGATTCAAGGATCATTCGTACTTGCTTAGAATAAATTTATAAAGAAAGAAAAACATAGACAACCTTAGTTTCTATGAGTAGATCCGTTATGAATTAGCGTATCGTGTACGATCGTTTCACTTTAGATCATGCCAAAATAAAGAAGGAAGTGCCTTAACATACCTTTGTAATC
The DNA here is from genome assembly GCA_005239505.1 of Nicotiana paniculata. Classification (NCBI taxonomy): domain Eukaryota; kingdom Viridiplantae; phylum Streptophyta; class Magnoliopsida; order Solanales; family Solanaceae; genus Nicotiana; species Nicotiana paniculata. The sequence goes on along the minus strand of ML358660.1, from coordinate 59,707 downwards.
TTCTCTCCAATCGTCAACCAAGCTCAATATGATCTTCTTACGTCTACAATGAGTAACCCGACTTCGTCGTCATCATATAAGCATTGTAACTCTCATATTTCAAAACCAATATTCTACAAGAAAATGGACAGCACCTCCCCAGATTAAAATACATCCCATATGTTACCAAAAGTCACCAAACAGCCCAAACAACAATAATATAATTCACAATAAGCTCTCTGATTAGTTCAACAATCATTTTGAGCGGCAAAATCGATTGGAATCCGTATAACCCATATCACCCTTTATAGACTTCTTATGTTAACTTAACAACATCATTAATATGATAATGAAGTAATTCATCAATGATTCCATCCTTATACCATATATTTATAACAAAGGAAACAATGCACAACTCCAACTTTCTTTAATTAGCAACTTTTTCACTAGTTCATGTCTAGTCCAACCATTTAACTTAATCAACACCAAGATAACCTGCAAGAACACAATACACATACCTACTATAGTAGTTTCAAGTTGAAATTTAAGTTATATTTAGCTTACAACAGCCCTCAGTGGCAATACAACACCATAGAAGTGAAGTATCTCGTAGTTTATCATCCTAACAACTTAACCAATATACAAGAAAGGTTAAGAAAAATTATTAGGCTTTTAAACTCATCTTATTCAGTAGCAAAAACTTTAAATTTCAACCAAACACATCCCACAACTATCCTCAATGACAACACAACCTCAAAGAGGTATTGTTCTTCACTAGAACTAACTTTTGATGTTGACATATGGTGTAATCCATTTGCATGGATTGAAATAACCTAGGATTGATGTGAAAACATTGGGTGAGTATTTTACAAAACTTAAACCACTTAAAACAACCTCCCAATGCCTCCAGTATTTGAGGTTGATTATAGAGGAACCTCGGATACTATTAGTGCTAACTTTGACACCGATTCGTGATCGGCCTTCGATTCTAAGTTAGCACGATCCAATGGTCCCTCGTTAAAAACCTTGCTAGGAAACTCAATTGGGATAAAAGAGTGCAATGCGTGCCTTCAGACCTAAAGGCTTCGTGTCGCTCGTTGTTGATAACCTGCAAGTGTTAGTCCAAAAAAAAGGAAAGAATTGAAATGGGGTCGTACCTCAGCAGTGATATTGTTTGAGATGAGTTACATTTCAATTTTTCGGTAGCTGTTCTTCGTCCATCATTCCAAGCTTATAGGACCCTTTCCCCGTGATCTTGAGAATCTGTTACGGCCCTTCCCAATTCGTAACCAATTTCCCTTCGTTTGGATTTTGGGTGTTTAACGTGACCTTCCTCAGCACCAAGTCCCCGACAGTGAGATATCGAAGGTTGGACCTTCGATTGTAATACCTTTCGATCCATTATTTCTGGGCAGCCAATCGAACAAAGGCACCTTCACGACATTCATCTAATAGCTCCAGGCTTGTATTCATGGCCTCATAATTCGATTCCTTCATCGTATACCGGAATCTAATGCTCGATTCCCTAACTTTGACCGGTATTAAAGCTTTGGAACCATAAACTAGAGAACGGGGTGGCCCCAATACTGGACTTTGAAGTTGTGTGATACGCCCAAAGGACTTCGGACAGGATCTCTCTCCATTTCCCCTTAACACCGGTCAACCTTTTCTTGATGTTTTGGATTATGGTTTTGTTAGTCGATTCATCTTGTCCATTACCGCTAGGGTGATAAGGTGTTGATAAGATCCTTTTGGTCTTGTGGTCTTCGAGAAATTTGGTCACTTTGCTGCGAACAAACTATTTTTCGTTGTCACATGCAACTTCGGATGGTATTCCGAATCGACATATGATGTTGTCCCAAATGAATTCAATGACTTCATTCTCCCTGATCTTCCGGTATGCCTTTGCTTCAACCCATTTAGAGAAATAGTTAGTCATAAACAAAACAAATTGATCCTTACCTGGAGCCGATGGAAGAGGGACGACATTGACAATCCCCTACTTCATGAAGGGCCATGGCGGTAAAACCGAATGTAGCAGCTCCCCGAGTTGATGAATCATCGGAGCATGTCTTTGACATTTATCACATTTTTTCACAAACTCCTTCGCATCTCTTTCCATATCGATCCAGTAATAGCCGGCTCTGATTACCTTTCGAACCAGTGATTTGGCGCATGAGTAATTTCCGCATGTTCCTTCATGAATTTCCCTCAAAACATATTCGGTATCTACCGGTCCCAGACATATTGCTAGCAGACCGTCCTCTTGAGTAAGGTTCCATCTTCGAATAAGCTAAATCGGGCTACCTTTGTGCGCAGGGCCCTCGATTCCTTTGGATCTGAGGGAAGTTTTCTATTCTTCAACTACTCTATGTACTTGTTTCTCCAACCCTAGGTCTATCTTATGGAGTTTATCTCAGTGTGGCCTTCTTCGACCACTAACCTCATGAGTTGTCCGACAGCCCCCGAATTTAGCTCGTTGTCTTCGATCGATGACCCTAGGTTTGCGAGGGCATCGGCTTTGCTATTTTGATCTCGAGGCACATGTTGCAAAGTCCATTCCTTGAATCGATGTAGAGTTACTTGTAGCTTATCTAGGTTTCTTTGCATTCATTCCTATCGAACTTCAAAGGTTCCATTAACCTGGTTCACAACGAGGAGGGAGTCACATTTGGCTTCGATCACCTCCGCTCCCAGGCCTTTGGCTATTTCGAGCCCTGCAATAATGGCCTCATATTCTGCCTCATTGTTAATCAATTTCGTAGTTCTGATAGATTGTCTAACTACGTTAACTGTGGGTGGTTTTAGCACGATGTCAAGTCCGAATCCTTTTACGTTCGAAGCACCATCCGTAAAGAGGGTCCAGATTCCTGAAGATGTACCTGATTTTACTAACAGTTCTCTTTCAACTTCGGGTATGAGGACTGGTGTGAAGTAGGCCACAAAGTCTGCCAAGATTTGAGACTTAATGGCCGTTTAGGGTCGATATTCAATATTGTACCCACTGATTTTTACGGCCCATTTGGCCAACCGGCCCGAAAGTTTGGGCTTATGAAAAATATTTCAAAGTGGATAAGTTCTTACAAAACATATGGGATGCCATTGAAAGTAAGGTTTTTGTCCTAGAGGCTCTTATCAAAGAGAGCGCCAATTTTTCTAGATGAGAATACCTAGTTTCGGCCTCACCTAAGGTCCTACTAACATAATAGATAGAGAATTGCATACCTTGTTCTTCTCGGACCAAGACTCCACTTACCGCTATCTCTGAGGCTGCTACATAGAAGTAAAGTTGCTCGTCCGCTTTAAGTGCGTGAAGCAGCGGAGGGCTCGATAAGTATCTATTTAGTTCCTCTAAGGCATGTTAGCATTCCAGATTCCACGTGAAATTACTCTTCTTCTTTAATAACGAGAAGAATCGGTGACTCTTATTTGAGGATCTCGAGATGAATCGTCCCAGGGCGGCTATGTGCCCAGTTAACCAATGCACGGCCTTTACGTTGTCTACTACCGTGATGTCATCAATAGTTTTGATTTTATCGGGGTTGGTCTCGATTCATCAATTGGATACCATGAAGCCGGGAAACTTGCATGAGCCGACCCCGAACGCATATTTTTCTGGGTCTAAGCTTCTTGTTGTACCTCTTCAGTATACCAAAAGTTTCCTGCATATGCTTCAAATGGTCCTCTGCTCGCATGGACTTAACTAACATGTGATCTATATAAACTTTCATTGATTTTCCTATTTGTTCTTCGAACATCCATTTTACTGGGCGTTGATAAGCTGCAGCAGAGTTTTTAAGTCTGAATGACATTACATTACAACAGTAGATGTGGTACTTAGTGATAAACGAGGTCGATTCCTGATCTTCCGACTTCATTTCTATTTGGTTGTACCCTGAGTAGGCGTCGAGAAAACTGAGAATCGCGTGGCCAGTCGTGCCGTACGATCGATATTAGGTGAAGGAAAAGAATCCTTTGGACATGCTTTATTCAAGTATTTGTAATCTGCACGCATCCTAAGTTTATTCCCCTTCTTAGGGACTACCACTACGTTCGCTAACTATTCGGGATACTTTACTTCCCGAATGGATCCTATTTTAAGAAGTTCGGTTACCTCGTCCTTGACGAAGGCATGCTTGACTTCGTACTGGGGTCTTCTTTTTTGCTTCACCAGATGGAATTTTGGATCCAGGCTTCGTTTGTGACTGGTTATTTTCGGTAGGATCCTTGTCATATCAAGATGGGACCAAGCAAAACAATTCATGTTAGCTTTAAGGAATTGAATAAGTTTTCCCCTGAACTTGGGGGCTAGCCCCGTGCCCAGGTATACCTTTCGTTCGGGCTGATGTTCGGTCAATGTGATTTGTTCCAAATCTTTGACCGTGGACTTTGTGGAGTCGGAATCATCAGGGAAGAAATGCCAAGGGACCTCGTACTCATCATCCTCTTCAGTCCCCTGTTTCTCTGATTTGATCGAGGCTCGTGTCTGTGGTTGCTATTTTTCCTCCTATTTTCCCTTTGAATCTGATAAATTGTCGAGAGTGTCGCTATTGGTATCACTTCATCGACTGCAAACATTTCTTTGGCGGCGGGTTTCTCCTCCTAGACCGTTTTGACGCCTTCTAATGTCGGGAACGTCAAAACCCATAGCCTTCCGAATAGGGAATTATAACTCATATCACCCTCGATTACATGGAACTTTGTTTCTTGGATGGTCCCGACCACATTGACTGGAAAAGTTATTTCTCCTTTGGTGGTTTCACATACCATGTTGAAGTCATTAATTACTCGGGCCGCGGGCACAACTTGATCCTGTAGGCCGAGCTATTCTACGACTCTCGATCGTCCGAGCTACCTATACCAATCAAAACACGTTTAGCTTGAGTTTTATTCAAAAGAACATATATTACCAATATGTCATTATAGGGTTGTAAGATCACCTCTACATCCTCGTCATGAATGACAAGGCCCCTTCCGGTATATAATCCCGAGTTCATTTTTCTCCTGTGATTGACACATTGGTGCACTTGAATACGAGTCCTTGATGAATATCGACCCCTCAAACAATCATGTGGATTACGTGTTGTGGTTCCTCTTGCTCGTTCTGTCTGTTCGAATCTCTATTCTTGAAGTTTTTCTTAGCCCGATCGCTTAAGAATTCCCGAAGATTCCCCTCGTTGAATAACTGGCCTACCTTCTCCCTCAGTTGTCTGCAATTTTTTGTCCTATGGCCATGGGTACCATGATACTTGCACATTTGATTAGGATTTCTTTGGGCCATATTCGTCTGTTGAGGTCGAGGGCACCTAGTGTCTTTGATGCACCCGATGGCTGATATGATAGCTGACGCAACAACATTAAAGTTGTATTCTGATAGTCGCGGTGCTTCTTTGTGCTCGACATTCCTGTCAAAACCACTCTTGCTCATGATCCCTCGATATCTCTGACCTCGATCATTTCTGCTATCACCTCGAATGGGGTTGCGTCCAGGCCTGTTGTTTCTCCGATCTCCATTGTATGGCTGGTAATGATCTGTGTTGACTGTTGTTCCCCTTATTGCACATGTGTAAGAAGTGACGTGCTCGTTGGGGTCTGTTGTTCCATTGTACTTGGGAATTTCTGGCATGCATAACTTCTTGGGAATTGGTTTAGGGGTTGTGCTGTCATGACCCAAACTGGAGGATCATGACTAGCACCCGGGCCATACTTGTCGAGCACCAACGTACATTTCATCTAACCTTCCTTATTATCTTTGAGGTCCGACGAGATCAATATAAATGGCAGATATGGATCATGAACAATCAACAATGAAAGATAATGGCATGAAAATACATAATATGGGATGAAAAGACTGCCAAGAAACTACATATAACGTACGAACTACCACACTGCCATGAAAGACTATACAACAAAAATAAGCCGACGAGGCATACCAAGCTATACATGAGTCGAAACCTGTCTATGAGCCTCTAACGGAGCATAAGTGCTGCAACATTTCCAGAACAGGGCCCCAACATACCCATATTATCTATAATAAAAATGCATACCAAGACCTCTGCAAGTCCGAAGAAGGGATCTCGCCAATAACTGCTGAACTGGGAAGCCTGCTAAGGTGGGGGAGCTGTGTTTACCATCTATCAGGACTTGCAGCATGACATACAGCCTTCACAAATAAAAAAGAGCGTCAGTACAAATAATGTACTGAGTATGTAAGGAAGGAAAGCATAAGTAAGACCAGTAATATAAACAAGGATAGAGTATATACAACCTCTAACATTTGGGTACCTCTGAGGGCTACTGACATGAAATGCATGATACATACATATATATACATAAACTTTTAAAACATACGCCTCTGTGGGAAACATAATCATCATATCGTACCCGACAATAATAGGCTCGGTAAAACGTACCCGGCCACATGGAGCTCGAAAAAACACAACTGATCAGTGGTTGCAAAATTGTCGTACCCGACCGACTATAGTGTGACTCGGTAGNATATATATATATATATATATATATATATATATATATATATATATATATATATATATATATATAATGCATGTAGGACTCATTGGAATCATATTGTGAACCTTCCAGAGTGACGTAAGGTCGATATTCTCCGTACACGTTATTAGGACTAACTCTTCATCAAGAATCTTATAAGAATCAAGAAGTACCAACAACATTGATAACATAATAATAGGGGAAGCAACCTCAACATCAATTGTTCCATAAAAAGGGAAACAATGTAAGTACTGCTAGCTTCTAAGAGTAGAGTGTCTTTGGAAGCTCGTTCATTGCATTATGTAAAATTGGAGTCGTGAAAAATAAGGAAAGGGATAGCCTCACATACCTTGTATATATACTACCCAACCTCAAGCTATGCAAATATCACGACTCCTTAATCTACAATAAGAGAAACGACACTATCATTATCGTTTAAGCGTCGTAACTATTATGTATCGACCACAAAATATTTTATGATGAAACGGACAGAACCTCCCCTATATATATGACTTCACGCAAATCATAACAATCACCAAACAGCCCAACACACTGCAATCTCTTCATACACAAAACGGCCACCGTAGTAGTGCCAAACGAACCGAAAATATTACGACGAATGACCAGACCACCACCCTAAATATATATGGTGTTTATCCACACCCTTACTCCTCCAAACCTCCACAGAACAGTAGTAAAATGTGCAGCCCAACAGCAACACAAAACAGTCTGCTACAAGTGAATAACTCGAACTCACGGCTTCCGATCACCGTCCCGTGAGCTCTTACAAGTATAGAACGAATTACCATGAATTTACGGCAGAAAAAAATGTATGAAAGATATAATTAAAATCACCTTATTTGTTGGATAACTCATCCCTTATCTTGGTTCTTCAAACTTTAGGTTTTACCCCCAGTTAGAACTTAAAAGGGAGAGAAAATCAATTAGGGTTTGTGGGTAATTTTTTAGAGGAAGTTTGCAGAGGTTTAGGTATAGTTATTTGTGATATATAATGAGGGTTATAATTCAGTAGATAACACCTTAAATGGGGTCATTGGCCGATCCGAAATTGCCTCTTTTTGGACTCTCATTTAACCAAGTAGGTGACACACCTACTTGTCACCTAGCAGCCTGTGCAGTCTCTCGCAACAATGCATATCTCTCTACTCCAATGTCGTATTAATAAATAGTTTAATGAGACTAGACTTATAGATCTTCAATTTGGTGGGTATATCACCCCGTTATTCCAAGGAATTTCTGAGAAAAGCTTAGTAACATTTGACTAAAGTTTAAGTAAAATTATGAACATAAGTTGCGACAACTTTTGTCGACTTTTGTTCATAACTTGTTTGACTTCAAGACTTATGATACGGATAATATATGATTCAAATACCTTAAAACATGAACTCTTGAGAACATTAAGCACCCCTAGGTTTACCCAAAAATACAGGTTACAACATCCTTGATTCGTTTAACTTCTAATACTTGTTAACCAACCTTATACACTCTTGTATCATTTAAGACCAATAGGATTAACTTTTTATCATCTCAAAGATAATCTCTTCTCAAATTTACATCGACTAACTTATGGCATGAACCAACGTACGTGAATATGGGTTGTATTACCCTCCCCCTTAGGAACATTCGTCCTTTAATATATGTGTTTATGGGGAGCCTAACTCATCGTGGATTCCAACGGAAATTTCCGGCAAATTTTCCCCCGTAAAATGGACATTTGACAAACTTGCAAGCAGTTAAACCCAACTTATAGTCATACAAGGCTATACCAAGCATTATGGATATGTACATTATCTGTATATCACCATTTTGTATTAAGGAAGAGTATTCTCAAGCTACTACTTATCTCATAGAGACATTTCACCTTATAATGTGTCATGCGTCCCCCTGGCATCCTCGTTATCTTCAATCTGGAACAAATAAGGGTATTTAGACTCCATCTCCTCTTCTGCTTCCCATGTCATTTCTTCTATGTTCTTGTTCCTCCTTAATACTTTGATGGAAGCTACATGCTTTGTTTAAAGCTGGCGGACTTGTCGATCTAATATAGCCACTGGCACTTCTTCATATGATAGATCCTCTGTAACTTGTACATCTTTGATAGGGACGACCCGAGAAGGGTCTCGAATACATTTCCTAAACATAGATACAGGAATATCGGATGGACAAATTATAATTCGGATGGCAATTCTAACTTATAAGCAACCTGTCCAATTCATTGAAGAATTTTGTACGGACCGATATACCGCGGACTCAGCTTACCCTTCTTCCCAAAACGCATAACACCCTTCATCAGCGAGATCCTCAGGTAAACCCAATCACCAACCTCAAACTCCAGATCATGACGTCGGACATCAGAATAAGAATTTTGCCTACTTTGCGTCATCCTCAGTCGCTCTTGTATCAGTTTCACCTTCTCAATGGCTTGGTGAATCAAATCTGGCCCATTTAGTTCTGTTTCACCGACTTCGAACCATCCAAGTGGTGATCAACATCTCTTATCGTATAGTGCCTCGCACGGGGCCATTTTAATACTGGAATGGTAGCTATTATTGTAGGTAAGTTCTATGAGTGGAAGATGGTCGTCCCAATTCCCCTTGAAATCCAGAACGCATGCTCGTAGCATATCTTCAAGTGTCTGAATGGTACACACATCATGTCCGTCAGTCTGTGGATGGAATACAGTGCTGAGATTCACTTGTGTGCCTAAACCTTTCTAAAAAGACCTCCAAAAGTTAGCCACAAATTGCGCTCCTTGGTCTGATATAATAGATACCGGCACACCATGAAGCCTAACAATCTCCTTGATATACAACTTCGCATAATCTTCATTTGTGTAAGTTGTCTTACCTGGTAGAAAATGGGCACATTTTGTAAGTCAGTCAAATATCACCCATATGGAGTCAAACTTATGATAAGAGCGAGGTAATCTAATAATAAAGTCCATATTAATCACCTCCCATTTCCAGGTCGGAATCTCTATATTCTGAAGCAATCCACTGGGTTTCTGATGTTCGATTTTTACTTGTTGACAATTAGGACACCGGGCTACAAATTCTGCAATAGACTTCTTCATGTTATCCCACCAATACTGCTCCTTAACATCATGATACATCTTTGTCGAGCCGGGATGGATGGAATATCGGGATTGATGAATCTTAATCATAATCTTCTCTCTCAACCCTGCCATATTTGGCACACATAATCGGCCCTTCTATCTTAGTGCCCCATCTGCTCCGAACTCAAAAGTCATAAATTTACGCTACTAAATGCTCTATCTCAATTGTACTAAGGTAGGATATTATTCCCGTGCTTTTACCTCGGCTACCAAAGATGATTCTGATGTATTTTTGTACAGTAACCCCTCTGTCATTAGAGTCTAACAATCTGATTCTTATATTGGCTAGCTGATGAAGCTCTTTAGTCAGCCCCTGTCTACCTGCCTCAATGTGTACTAATCTTCCCATTGACTTATGACTGAGAGCGTCTTCCACAACATTGGATTTACCAGGATGGTACAATATATCGACATCGTAATCTTTTAGTAATTCAAGCCACCTACGCTGCCTCAAATTCAATTCCTTCTGCTTGAAGATGTACTGTAAACTCTTGTGATCTGTGTAGATGTAAACATGGACATCGTATAAGTAGTTCCGCCATATCTTCAAAGCATATATTACTGCAGCCAATTCCAAATTATCATGGAGCGGGTAATTCTTTTCATGCTTATTCAATTTTCTTGATGCATAAGCAATCACCTTCCCATGTTGCATCAATAAGCACCCCAAACCTATACTTGAGGCATCACAATATACCACATAACCTTCTATTCCTTCTGGAGAGTGAGCACTAGCGCAAATGTCAATCAATTCTTTAACTCCTAAAAACATCGTTCACTAGCGTCAGACCACTGGAACTTAGTAGCTTTCTGTGTTAACTTAGTCAATGGTGCTGATATAGAAGAAAACACTTCTACAAATCGCCTGTAATATCCTGCTAGCCCCAGGAAGCTGCGGACTTCTGATGGTGTTGTAGGTCTCGGCCAATTCTTTACTGCGTCGATCTTTTGAGTGTCGACACTAATACCCTCGTTAGATAGCACATGGACAAGGAATGCTACTGAGTTCAGCCAGAATTCACATTTGGAGAGCTTAGCATATAACTTACGATCCTGAAGCGTGTGTAATACTATCCGCAAGTGGCCCGCATGTTTCGCCTCCTAACGAGAATACACCAAAATGTAATAAATGAATATGATCACAAACACATCAAGATAGGACCTGAATACAGTATTCATGAGATCCATAAAAGTTGCTGGGAAATTTATTACCCCGAACGACATCACCAAGAACTCAAAGTGCCCATATCTTATCCGGAAGGCCGTCTTTGGAATATCCTTCTCCTTAACCCTTACCTGATGATAGCCTGAACATAAGTCAATCTTGGAGAACTACTTGGAACCCTGGAGTTGGTCAAACAGGTCGTCAATCCTTGGAAGTGGCTACTTGTTCTTCATAGTAAACTTATTCAACACATCCTTAACGACCCATCTTTCTTCCGCACAAACAGGATTGTGCACCCCACGGTGAAGTGCTAGGCCTAATGAAGCCCTTATCGAGCAAATCCTTTAACTGCGCCTTCAACTCTTGCAACTCTTCCGGGGCCATCCTGTATAGGGGAATAGATATGGGTTGAGTGTCAGGAAACACATGAATGGTAAACTCAATCTCCCTTTCAGGAGGAAGTCCTGGGAGTTCATCTGCGAAAACATCTTGAAGTTCATTGACCACGGGGATTGATTGTAGAGCAGGCGGCTTCACCTCCGCATCCCTAACGCGAACGAGATAATAAATGTAACCTTCTGAGATAATCTTCCTTGCCTTAAGATAGGAAATAAACCTACATTTCGGCGTAGAAATGTTCCCTTTCCATTCGATGACGGGTTCATCAGCTTATTGAAACCTAATCATCTTCGTACGACAATAAACATTTGCATAGCATAAGGCCAACTAGTCCATTCCCATTATCACATCAAAATCAACCATTTCTAATTCAAATAAATTCGCCGAGGTTTTACGACTACAAATCATCATTATGCAACCTCTATATACCCTTCTAGCAATCATAGAATCTCCTACTGGAGTAGATACCGCAAGTGGTTTACTTATCAATTTAGGTTCAACGCCAAACTTATTAGCCACAAAGGGTGTAACCTATGATAATGTAGATCCCGGATCAACCAACGCATACACATCATAAGAAAACACAGACAATATACCTGTAACAACATCCTGAGCCGAATCGAGATCCTATCGACCTACTAGAGCATAGGTTCGATTTTGAGCACCACTCGAAATCGGCACTGCACCTCTACCTCATGACATGTCGACTGCTGAAAACCCTGTGCTGGAGGTCGAACTGATGAGGAAGAACCAGACACAAATCCAGTTGGCTTCGCCATACCACCACCTTCTCTGTTAGGACAATCCCTCATCATATGGTCAGGCTTTCCGCAAGAATAGCATGCTTCAGAACCTCGACGGCACAGTCCAAAGTAGGCCTTGCTGCACTGATCACAACAAGGTGTTGGAGGTCTCTTCTGACTAGTATCCTTTTCTATGATATTACGAGCCTGATGCCCGTGAACTCTGACCTGGACCAGAATAGGTAAATCGATCATACCGAGGCCTCTAAAACTGTGGAGGAGCACTAGCTACAGGTGGTTCCGAACTCCTCGAAGACTGGGGCCTTACACTTCCTCTGAAGTCATGAGAATACCCTAAAAATCTCACCCTCTTATGATGGCCCCTATCCTTCTCCCTAACTGCCCTTTGTTGGCTTTTACGATCCTCTAGGGTCTGGGCATAAGCCTAAATACGGGAAATATCCATGCCCTCCACCAAGGAGGCTGTCGTACACTCATTTATCAGATGTGGTCCCAAACCGTTTACAAATAGAGGCAACCTATCACGCATCTCGGCCACCATATGGGGAGCATACCTTGCTAAAGAATCAAACTGCATACTATACTCTCGCACACTCATATTACCTTGTCTAAGGTTCAAGAACTTATCAGCTCTAGCTCGTCGTATCTCAACTAGCAAGTAGTGACGAAGAAAGGCCTCATAAAATTCCTTCCACACAGTTGGAGGGGCGTTCGGACCCCTGGATCTCTCCCAACTATCATACCAGAAAACCGCTAAATCCCGTAACCGATAAGAAGCCAACTCTACTGCCTCTGTATCAGTAGTATGCATAACCCACTGTGTATGATGAACCTGGTCAATAAAAGTCTGCGGGTCCTCCTTAGGGTCTGATTCGGTAAACACTGGAGGGTCTATATTAATAAAATCACGAAATCTCGCACTAGCCAGTTTATCAACAGCACCAGTATTCTGCCTTTGAGCCTGAGCAGCTACCAAGCTAGTCAACAACTGCACCGCACTCTGCATATCCTGGTCTGTAGTGCCAGACGGAGGAACTGGTGGTGCTGGGTGCCTCCTAATATCCTCTGGAGGAGATGGAGTAGATAAGGTATGATACGGCATCTCACTCTAAGCCTCACTTTGGGCTGCTCGAGCTTGAGGCACCTAACTGGTACCCTCTCCCGCAGTTGTGTCAAGCAGTCTACTAATCGCTTGTTTCCTATTCGAAGGCATCGCTGAAAGAAAACAAGGTTAATATTAGAGACGGACACTAAAGACTCAACTATACGCACGATCTAGATTCAGGAAGAAGGCAACAACCCTAGATGTCATGTAGTCTCCTGATTATAAATGTGGCGCGCTACACATCCATAATCAAGACTCTAGTAAACACGGATCATAGACAAGCCCTAGGACAAACTTGCTCTGATACCAAGTTTGTCACGACCCAAACTGGAGGATCATGACTAGCACCCAGGCCATACTTGCCGAGCACCAACATACATTTTATCTAACCTTCCTTATTATCTTTAAGGACCAACGAGATCAATATAAATGGTGGATCATGAACAATCAACAATGAAAGATAATGGCATGAAAATACATAACATGGGATGAGAAGACTTCCAAGAAACTACATATAAGGTACGAGCTACCACGCTGCCATGAAAGACTATACAACAAAAATCATTCGACAAGCATACCAAACTATACATGAGTCGACACTTGTCTATGAACCTCTAAAGGAGCATAAGGGCTGCAACATTTCCAGAACAGGTCCCCGACATACCCATAATATCTATAAAAAAATGCATACCAAGACCACGCCAATCCTGGAGAAGGGATCTCGCCAATAACCGCTGAACTAGGAAGCCTACTATGGTGGGGGAGTTGCATCTACCTATCTATCAGAACCTGCAGCACGACATACATTGTCCACAAATAAAAAAGACGTCAGTATGAATAAATTATTGAGTATGTAAGGCAGGAAAGCATAAGTAAGACCAATAATGTAAACAAGGATATAGTATATACAACCTCTAACATCTCGGTACCTGTAAGGGATACTGACATGAAATGCGTGATACATACATATATATACATAAACTTTTAAAACATACGCCTTGTGGGCAACATCATCATCATATCATACTCGGTCATAATAGGCTCGGTAAAACGTACCCGGTCACGTGGAGCTCGGTAAAACCCAACTGATCAGTGGTTGCACATTAGGTGTCGTACCCGGCCGACTATAGCGCGGCTCGGTAGATTAAGATATATATACATATATATATATATATATATATATATATATATATATATATATATATATATATATATATATATATATATATATATATAATGCATTTAGGACTCATTGGAATCATATTCTGAACCTTCCGGAGCGACGAAAGGGCAATATTTTCCGTACACGATATATACATATATAATGCATGTAGGACTCATTGGAATAATATTCTGAACCTTCCGGAGCGACGAGAGGGCGATATTCTCCGCACACGTTATTAGGACTAACTATTCATCAAGAATCTTATAAGAATCAGGAAGTACCAACAACATTGATAACATAAGAGTAAGAGAAGCAACCACAACATTAATTGTTCCATAAGAAGGGAAATAATGTAAGTACTGCTGGCTTCTAAGAGTAGAGTGTCTTTGGAAGCTCGTTCATTGAATTATGTACAATCAGAGTCATGCAAAATAAGGAAAGGTATAGCCTCACATACTTTGTATATATACTGCCCAACCTCAAGCTATACAAATGTCACGACTCCTTAATCTACAATAAGAGAAACGACACTATCATTATCGTTTAAGCGTCGTACCTATTATGTATCGAACCCAACATATTTTACGATGAAACGGACAGAACCTCCCCTATATATATGACTTCACACAGCTCAAAACAATCACCAAACAGTCCAACACACTGCAATCTTTTCATACACAAAACGACCACCGTAGTAGTGTCAAACGACCCGAAAATGTTGACCAGCCCACCACCCTAAATCTAAACGGTGTTTCTCCACACCCTTCCTCCAAAACTCCACAAAAAAGTATTAAAACATGCATCCCAACATCAACACAAAATAGTCGACAAAACAGTCCGCTACAAGTTAATAACTAGAACTCACGGCTTCTGATCACCGTCCCGTGAACTCTTACAAGTATAGAACGAATTACCATGAATTTAAAGCAGAAAAATGGTTGAAAGAGAGAAGTAAAATTACCTTATTTGTTGGATAACTCAGCCCTTATATTGGTTGTTAAAACTCTAGGTTTTACCTCCAATTAGAACTTGAAAAGGAGAGAAAATCAATTAGGGTTTGTGAGTAATTTTTGGAAGGAAGTTTGCAAGGGTTTAGGTCTAGTTATTTGTGATATATAATGAGGGTTATACTGAAGTATATAAGCCCTTAAATGGTCTCTTTATCCGACCCAAAATTCCTCTTTTTAGGCTCTCATTTAACCAAGTAGGTGACACACCTACTTGTCACCTAGCAGCCTGTGCAGCCTCGCAACAATGCATATATCTCTCTATTCTGATGTCGTATTGATAAACGGTTTAATGCGTTGGAAACTAGGCTCGTAGATATTCAAATTGGTGGGTATATAAACCTGTAATGCCAAGGAAATTAGGATAAAAGGTTAGTAACATTTGACCTAAACTTTAAGTAAAATTATGAACATAAGTTGCGACAACTTTTGTCGACTTCTGTTTCATAACTCATTTGACTTCAAGACTTATGATATGGATAATATATGATTAAAATACCTTTAAACACGACCTCTTGATAACATTAACCACCCCTAGGTTTACCATAAAATACGGGTTACAACATCCTTGATTCGTTTAACTTCTAATACTTGTTAACCACCCTTATACACTCTTGTATAATTTAAGACCAATAGGATTAACTTCTTATCATCTCAAAGATAATATCTTCTCAGATTTACATCGACTAACTTATGGAATGAACCAACGTATGTGAATATAGGTTGTAACACGCGCTCGGAGTGAAGCGCTTTTGTACAAACTTTTTCAAATTTAAGCCCTTCAAAATCGGTGGTGCCACCGGAATTTGATCAACCATGGTGCTAATTTGTACCCAGTAGGTATTTTCAACCTTGAAGTAGGAATCGATCACAAACTCTCCGGGAAAGAACTCTTCTGGGCGTGGCTCTGCCGCTGGTTCCTCACCGGTAGGCCGGGATGAGGAGGCATTTTCTTTTTGCGGAACAGTTTTTTAAGTTTTATCCATTTAATTTTTATGGGCGAAGAAGAATATAAATTGAAAAGGAACACTCGGAATTTTTTGATAGAACAAGCGAAGAAACCCAAAGATCTGAAAATACAAAGCTTTGAGGAAGGCAAAGGGTTATGAAGAATAGAGTGAAGAAGATTTGAAAGTAAAGTTTGAAAATGAAGAAAGAGGGTATTTATGATTTCTCAATGACGGTTCAAAGCCGGTAATGGTCGACTGTGGACTCACGCGCATTAAATTCCTGGTAAACCGTACCGATGAGACTTTTCGGTTACCTCTTATAGTTATGTCATGATGTATCAAGGTGAAGATCAAGGGCTCACATTGTTTCTTGTCATTACTCTCCATAAAATGAGGGGACTATCTATATACGGTCAAAATCGGGCTTGCCCTTTTCATATGACTAATCGGGGCGTGACAGGCCAAGGTTCGACCCTATGTCATACCGGAACATGACATGAAGTTAGATTGCCAATCGCGTAACTCACGGACCAATCGAGATCGAGATCATCTAAGATCGAGATCGAGCAAGATCGAGGGAAGCCTGCCGATCCAAATAATAGAAAGCCAAGATATCCGCGATCGGTCAAGGATCACGGTGGAAATCTCGGCACGTATCAAGAAGAGCCCGATTAATCAGCTAATCATGGGATTTCTTAATGTATTTAGGATTGTATTAAGGTTAGGACCCCCCTACTATATAAAGGGGGTCTGATCATTTGTAAAGGACATCATATTAACACTATTCAAAGCAATATACTACTTTTCTCGTGAGCTTTCAATACTCTGTTATTCAGTTCATATTATATAGTAGAATATCGATTTGGTTCGAAGGAGACCTAGCTTGAAGGCCAAGGCTGCATATATCATTTAGTTTGCTTTTCTTTACAGTCAATAATTAATATCAATTTATGTATTTCTCATTTTGTGCCAAGTAAAATCAGGTATCCTTAAAACCACATATAAATTCAATTGTTATCCATTTTTAGGGTAAACAATAGGTATATAGAGATTTTATAGTAGTAGTTCATAGTCATTCTACATTAGTAGACCTGATTGAGTTAGATATGGTAGAATTTGATGTCATAATGGGTATGGATTGGTTGGCTTCTTGTTATGCTAATGTTGATTGTATATCAAAGATGATTTGATTTCAGTTTGCAAAGAAGCTAGTTCTAGAGAGAAAAGGTAATATTGCATCACCGAGAGGTAGGTTTATTTCCTATCTCAAGGTAAGAAATATGATTAGAGAGGGATATATTTATCACTTAGTTCGAGTACAGGATGTGAATGTAGAGTCATCGACCCTTCAGTCTATCCCTGTGGTTAATGAGTTTCTCGATGTTTTTCCCGAAGAACTTCCAAGCCTTCCACCAGAGCGGGAGATTGAATTTTTTATTGACATATTACCATATACTCAGCCGATATCTATTCCTTCCTATAGAATGTCACCTACAAAGTTGAAAGAACAACTGAGAGATTTGCTTGAAAAAGGCTTTATCAGACCAAGTACATCACTGTGGGGAGCACCTGTGTTATTTGTTAGAAATAAAGATGGTTCATCGCGGATGTGTATTGATTACAGGAAGTTGAATAAGGTAACGATCAAGAATAAGTACCTTCTCTTGAGGATTGATGATTTATTTGATCAGTTGTAGGGTGCCAAGTGTTTCTCGAAGATAGAATTGAGGTCTGGGTACCATCAGGTAAGGGTTAAAGACAAAGGTATTCTGAAGACAACACTCAGGACCAGATGCAGTCATTTTGAGTATCGTTTTATGTCGTTCGGTTTGACTAATTCCCCAACAATATTAATGGACTTGATGAACCATGTGTTCAAACCCTTTCTAGATTTGTTCATGATTGTATTTATAGATGATATCTTGGTTTATTCTCGTTTAGAGGTTGAGCATGCAGATGATTTGCGTATTGTGCTCAGAGTTCTACAAAAAAGGAAGTTGTACGCGAAATTCTCTAAATGTGAATTCTGGTTGAATTCCGTAGCTTTCCTTGGGCTTATTGTTTCAGGTGAGGGTATACGAGTTGATACACAGAAGATTGAGGTAGTGAAGACTTTTCCTAGACCCATGACACCGACAGAGGTTCGTATCTCCTGGGTTTGGCAGGTTATTACAGGAGATTTGTAGAGGGATTTTCTTCTCTTTCATCACCATTCACAAAGTTGACTCAGAAGGTAGCTAAGTTTCAGCGGACTGATGCTTGTGGGCAGAGTTTCCAGGAATTGAAGGATAGATGGACTTCGGCACCGGTTCTGACACTCCCAGAGGGAACCGATGGTTATTCTATCTATTTTGACGCTTCAAGCATTGGATTAGGTTGTGTATTGATGCATGTTAAGGTTGTCTCTTATTCTTCTAGACAACTAAGAAAGCACGAGAAGAATTAACCGACCCACGATTTAGAGTTAGCCGTGGTGATTCATGCACTAAAGATGTGGAGGCACTATTTGTATGGAATTCATGTTGATATCTATACGGATCATAAGATCCTTCAGTATATCTTCAAGTAAAAGGAATTGAATTTAAATTAGAGGTGATTGGTTGGAGCTACTGAAAGACTATGATGTTGATATTTTATACCATCCAGGGAAGGCGAATGTAGTAGCCTACACCCTCGGTCGTAGATCTATGAGTAGCTTGTCATATATACAGCTAGAGAAGAGTGAGATAGCCCATGAGATTCATCATCTAGCTAGTCTTGGAGTTCGATTACTGGATTTAGGTAATACCGTAGTTACTATTTAGGACACGGCAACATCCTCTCTAGTAACTAAAGTGAAGTAATGCCAGTATGAGGATCATGTGATAGCTCATTACACAGATACAACCCCTCAAAAGGAGAAGACATCATTTAATATTACACAAGATGGATTCCTCATATATCGAGGTCGATTATGCTTCCTAATGTTGTAGGGCTATGGAGGCAGGTTGTAGGACAAACTCACTACTCTCATTATTTTGTTCATCCAGGAGCGACGAAGATGTATTATGATATCAAGGAAATATACTGGTGGGGCCCAATGAAGAAGGATATAGTAGATTTTGTTGCTTAGTGCCCTAATTTTGAGTAGGTTAATATTGAGCATCAGAAACCCGGTGGATTATTGTAGGCTATAGAGATTCCGACTTGGAAATGGGAAGTAATTAATATGGATTTAATCATAGGCTTACCTCGTAACCAGCATAAGTTCGACTCAATATGGGTGATTGTTGATAGACTTAAAAAATTATCTCATTTCTTCCTGTCAGGACTACATATTCGGTAGAGGATTATGCAAGGCTTTACATTAAGGAGATAGTACGACTTCATGGTATCCCTATATCTATTATCTCAAATAGAGGTGCTTAGTTTACAGCTAATTTCTGGAGGTCCTTCCAAAAAGGATTGGGCACTCAGGTAAGTCTTAGTACTGCATTTCATCCCTCGTCAGACAGTCAGGTAGAGCGTACTATTCAGATACTTGAGGATATGCTATGAGATTGTGTGATAGATTGTAGGGGTAGCTGGGATGATCATCTTCCGCTTATTGTGTTCGCATATAATAATAGCTATCTCTTCAGCATTCAGATGGCTCTATATAAAGCTCTTTACAGACAAAATTGCAGGTCACGTATTAGATGGTTCTATGTTGGGGAAACTAAGTTAGTAGGAACATGGTCGGTATAACAGGAAGTAGAGAAGATTAAGCCTATACGGAAAAGTCTATTAGAAATTTAGAGTCATCAAAAGTCCTATGCAGATAATCAACGATGAGACTTTGAGTTTTAGGTAGATGACTGGGCATTCCTAAAGCTATCACCGATGAAACGCGTTATGAGATTTGGTAAGAAAGGAAAGCTTAATCCTCGGTATATTGGACCTTATAAGATCATATGCATAGTAGGTCAAGTAGCATATGAGTTAGACTTGCCTTCCAACTTAGAGTCAGTACATCCATTCTTTCATGTGTATATGCTATGTAAGTGTATCGGAGATCCTTCTATAGCCGTTCCAGTTGGCGATGTTTCGGTCACAGAGCAGCTATCATATCAGGAAGCTCCCATTACTATAATAGATAGACAGGTTTGGAGATTAAGAACTAAGGATGTAGCTTTGGTTAAAGTACTTTGGAGGAACAAGAATGTGGAGGAGATGACTAGGGAAGCTGAAGAAGGAATGAAGTCTAGGTATCCTCACTTGTTTACGCTTCCCGGAGAGGATAAGACTAAGACATCATAACCTTTTGGTGTGTATATGTTATTGGATTCTTATGTTAGTTACTGTCATTGGTCATGTGAGTTCATTGTTATTATTAATGATTGTGACGTGTGTGGCTTTGTATTAGTTGGTTTGTTACATGACATGTAGGTAGTAAGTAGTACAGTTACAGAGGTGACCCTACCAAAATTTCTATAGATCTTTGGAAGTTTAACATTCGAGAGGCCTAAAAGGGGGGATGCCTTGACCTTTGGATTTATTCACAGAACAGTTGCCTAATAACAGGGACATAATTAAAATATTCGTAAGGTCTACAGGTTATCAGACTGATAAGCGCATCAGTCAAAATTTGAGAACGAATGTTCCGAAGGGGAATGATGTTACGCTCATGTTTTCGCATGTGAAAGTACGTTGTAACTCAATTGATGCAAGCTCGGAAATGAGATCATCTTTGAAAGTATATAAAGTGATTTAATGATGTTACATCCCGTATTCACGTTCGACATATAAATGACTAGCTCATACATGAGATCCCACTGGCCTACAAAATCTATGACACAAGCCCTCAACATATCCTTCAAAATCTAAATGATCCACTCAGACTGCCCATCTATCTGAGGGTGAAATGCAGTGCTCAACTCATCATGCATGCCTAACTCACATTGAACTGCTCACCAGAAATGCAAAGTAAACTGAGTGTCGCGATCCTAGATGATAGAAATAGGCACAACATGCAAGTGGACAATCTCCCTGATTTATGTCTTAGCTAATTTCTCTGAAGTGTAGGAAGTCATGACTGAGATGAAATGCGCAGACTTGGTCAGTCTGTCCATAATGAACCAACAACGTCAAGTATCATCAATGTCCATGGCAACCCTACCACAAATTCCATGGTGATATGCTCCCACTTTCACTTCAGCATCTTAATCTTCTTAAGCAAACCACCCAGTCTCTGATACTCATACTTGACCTGATTGGAATTCAAACGTCATGCAACATATCCAACAATTTCCTTCTTCATCCTCGCCAACAACAATTCTACTTCAAGTCACGATATATTTCGTAGTACCTAGATGAATATAATACTGCAAAATATAAGCCTCTTCAAGAAACAACTCTTGCAAACCATCCATATTAGGAACAAAAATCCGGCCCTAAAGTCTCAATACACCATCATCACCAATAGTTACCTTCTTAGAACCACCTCGTGACATCATTTCCAAGTACAAGCAAATGGGGTCATTATACTGGCGATGGTTGGACGGTTTGTGCCCGGCAAGGCTATATTATTGGGCACAGATTTGTTTTGTGATAATTTAGAGAAGGTGAAAGTGATTCAAGATCGGATTCGTACAACCCAATCCAAGTAAACTAGTTATGTGGAGCGGACGGTTCAGGATGTGGATTACATGGAAGATGACAAGGTTCTTCTTCGAGTGTTTCCTATGAAGGGCGTGATACGATTTGGAAAAAAGGGCAAGTTGAGCCCGAGGATTAATGGTCCATTTGAGATCTATGAGAGAATTGGGGAGGTTGCTTATAAACTTGCATTACCTCCTAGCCTAGCAGGAGTACATCCGGTATTTCACGTCTCCATGCTTCGGAAGTACAATGAGGATAGGTCATATGTTTTAGACTTCAGTATGGTGCAACTTGATGAGAATTTGAATTCTAGACCGTGTTACATCTCGTACTTTAATATGAGGATAAGTCGTAGTAATCCATATGAGCTTGAAGAGTGAAGATTATTCATGAGGTTATAAAGGATTTGTGACTATGTCATTTTAAGACCCGTAAGGTTAACAACCTTGATACTGTTATATATATATATATATATATATATATATATATATATATATATATATATATATATATATATATATATATATATATATATATATATATTGATATGTATTTTGAGTGGAACATTTTTGTGAAATAGTTTGAAAAAAATGATTTATTATAGTTATTAATATTACTACTTTCAATATACATATAATATGAGAAAGTTTATGATATTTTCTTTATTGTAAAGATAGAAATTATTTTCTCACGAGAAAATAAGGTTATCTTTTTACCATTTTAAGAATTAAGCATACGAAAATTTGTACTCTTTATATGAGATTAGGAAAATTACAAGTTGAGAAAATATATTTATTTTTATATGAATGTTGTAATGAAATAATAGTGTGTGTATTGATTTTATATGGTGCCACATGACCATGATAGTAAGTTATATAAAGTGTATTAAAAGTGAGTAGTATTTTAAGTAAGTTAAAATTATTCTTAATTATGTGGATAATTTGGGTAATTAATGGTTTTTTATGGGAGACTATCTAATTATTTAAGGTCTTTGGGATAAAGATTAATGTGGAAGCCATATAAGATTAATTAAGATGGCTCTTAAAGTCATATTATCATGTGGCAAAGCCTTAAGAACGTGAGTCATTCCTTTTAAAAAGGAAGAGTCATATATTCATTAGATTGTAAGTCACAAACTCATTCGTATATGCATTTGATAAGAATTCAAATCATTTTGTAATCTCTTAAGAGAGTTTCAGCCAAGGAACGTAGCAACGTTATTGAGAAAGAGTTTTAGCCAAGATTATCTTTGCATAGAAACGTTATTGCTTCGAGCATTTCATACGGATTTTTCCCTACTCCAGGTATGTTAAGTGTAATCCTTCTTTATTTTGGCATGATCCAAGTAACGATATGTACACGATATTCCACAAGTGGTTCTACTCTTAGAAACTAAGGATGTCTATGTTATTCATTCCCATAAAGTGATATTCAAGCATGTCTAAGTATGTATCTAGTTCCCTATTGAGGTATTTGATAAAGATGTTAATGTTTATAATGGTATTACATGCATCATTAGTTACCATCGAGCTACGGCCGGTTGGGCAGTTACATATTTACCACCGAGCTACATCCGGTCGGGCAGTTATGCATTTACCACCGAGCTACGGCCGGTTGGGCAGTTACATACTTACCACCGAGCTACGGCCGGTCGGGCAGTCATGCATTTACCACCGCACTACGGTCGGTCGGGCAGTTACATTGATCAGTTGGGCAGTTAATGTCACGAGAATGATGTAATCAGAACTATTATATTGTAGTTTTATTTATATACGAGATGGGTCTTATTCTATAATTTATGGCCCTCAGCGGAAATTCAGAGGTTATAAGTTGACTCTTATCCCTCCCCAAGATAGTATCTTATTAACACGTTTCATTTCTACCTTACATACTCAGTACATTCTTCGTACTGACGTCCATTTTTTTCGGGTGTTATGTGTCATTAAACGCAGGTGTAGATAGGCGAGGTGAGGACCATCCACTGTAGGCTGCCTCCAGATATTAGTTTTTAGTTGGTGAGCTTTACATCTTCCTGGAGTATTGTCGAGCCACGTTCTATATATGTTATTTTGTTTTATGAGGATGTCGAGAACCCTATCTCGACTTATATATTATGGTCATGTTTTCTTAGAGGTTTTGCGGACAGTGTTCTGTGTATAGTTTTAGGTATGACATGTCGACGGCCTTGTCGGCCTCTATGATTCTATATAAATCTTCTTTTTTTGAATCAGTTATGTGAGTTAAGTTCTAATATTGTTAATTATATATATAGAGGTGGCCTATCATGGCCCGTGATGAGTCTTATAGTAAAAAAAGGATAAGTTACGTGGCGCTCGATTGAGTAGGCACCGGGTGCCAGTCGTGGCCCTCTGATTTGGATCGTGACAGACCGGCAGGTTCAAAAGTTGAGATCTAACGATTTTCCTTCTGTGAAAGTGCGTTGGAAGGTCACCCGATTGAGGAGGCTACTTGGGAGTTTAAGCCCGATATGAGGTGTAGATACTCACACCTTTTTTCCAGTTCAAGTATATTTCTATGTCTCTTCGAGGATGAATATTTCTTTTAAATGTGGAGAATGTAACGGCCCGATAGGTTATTTTGAGTGCTAGATCCCTTTTGTGTTTCGAGACTTTTCATAGCTCGATTTGATGATTTATGACTTGTCTGTGTGGTCCATATCGATTTTCGGAAAGCTTATATGTGAAATTTTTAAGAAAATGTGATTTTGACTATAAATATGGCTAGAGTTGACCACGGTCAACGTTTTTGGTAAACGACCTCGGATCAGTGTTTTGACGATTCCAGTAGGTTTTTATGATGATTTTGTACTTTTACGCATGTTTGGTTGGGTTCCCGGGTGACCCAAAGTCGTTTCGGTGCGTTATGTGAAAAGTTAGAAAAATGAGCTTTAAACTTGAAAATATTGAGAATTAATGATCGATTCTTGAATTTTGATATTATTTTGATGATTTGTGCTTGAGGGCGAGTTTTTTCTGATGTTATTACACTTGTATGAATGTTTGTGTTGGAGCCCAAGGTGCTCAGGGCAGTTTGGGATGTGTTTTGGATAGTTTTGGAACACCTGAGGGAATGCTGGTATTGGTAACCTGCAGATCTCGCATTTGAAAGCATTGGTTTTGCGAGGGATTACACGCATTCGCGAAGATGGGAAGGGGGCTAGGCACTTCCCTTTTGAGAAGTCTGCGTCGCATTTGCAAACAAGGTATCATTGCATATGTTATTGTGGTGTCGTATTTGCAACACTAGGTATTTTGAAGCAGCTTCGGGAATGCAAAGCTTGGTTTGCATTTGCAAGGGCGGGGACCTTCGCAAATGCGAAGTGTTTTTCATATTTGCGATAATTGAAGGGATTAGAATATGTTCGCTTTTGCGAATAGTGGTTTGCTTTTGCAAATATTACAATAGCAAACAAGAGTTCACAATTGCGATATCTACAACTGGATAAATTATTGGGATTTCGGGACTTAGCTTATTTATGCCATTTTTAGCCCTACACTCCATAGAGGCGATTTTTGGAGAGAAATTTGTTCCTAAATCTATAGGTTAGTAATCTTAACTTGTTTTTATACAATTTCAATTACATTTTATGAATTTCATCCTCAAAGTAGAAATTGAGGGTTTTGGGTAGAATTTAGGGATTTTATAAAGTTGAGATTTATACCTCAATTGAGGTTGGATTTCGAAACAAATCACATATCCGAACTTGGGGTGAATGGGTAATCCGGTTAATTTAGGATTTTGTCACGAGGCTTGGGTTGACTTTTAATGACTTTCTCAATTATGTTAAAGACTGAACCTTTTTCATTCGATGGTAGTTTCTAAAGCTTGTTTGAACAGTATTTGACTGGATTTGATTGGTTTGGACAGTTGTTCTAAAGAAAAGTCGTGTTGGATTTTTTATTGTGTTAAAAGAGGTAAGTTTCTTGGTTAAAATTGATTTGAGGAAAATAGGGTAGAATCGAGTCTATTTGTTATGTGATTTATCTGTTGGGGGTGGCACATATGCAAGGTGATGGGTGTACATTCGTTGGCCATGGGATAACCATGCGGGTAGAATTAGCCTTAATTGTGCCATGTTATTTGTGTATTATGACTTCCATGATTTAGATAGATTGATTGATTCTTTAAACTTCTCGTATTCATGTTATTTTCTATGGTTGAGATTATTGAGATATTGGTATTGAGATCGTTAAATTGTTGAATAGTTGTTGGTGATATTTGTTGGAAGATTCTCATATGACGAGTTGTGTTCAAATGCTATTGTTGATGTTGGATTTGCTTCTCACCTTGCTTTGTAATATGATGTATGTGATTGCTTGGTGAGGAAGAGTGAAATACACGAAGGATGTCATCATGCTTGTGAGAAAGAGTGATTACGCACGAAGGGTGTTCATGTGCCTTATTTATATATTGATATTATTGCTTGAGTGAACGTGAGGATATGCACGAAGGGTGTTTCCATGATTGCTATTATTTATAATGCGATCATGAGAGTAAAATGATGAAGGATGATGCCATACAATTTGCTGATTTCATTGCTCTTTACTTTGATGTTTGGAATATGGACTTCGCTTTATAGTTTCGTTATTTAGTTTTGAAAGAGGCTTACTCAGTGACACTTTACTTTGTGTTTTTGTTTATGCCCTTTTACATGTGTATATATTATCCCTTTCAGTTTGTCCTTATCCTGTTGTTATGTTTGATACACTATCTATTATATTATTACTTCTTGATATATAATTGCATAGGTTAATAGTAGGTGTCTTGTCTTAGCCTCATCACTACCTCGTCGGGGTTAGGCTCGACACTTATTAAGTATATTGGGTCAGTTGTACTCATACTATACTTTTACACTTCATATGCAGACCAAGATATCGGTACCAGCGGAGTCCAGAGAGCTGCTTAGCAGATACCGGGTGGGTGATTCGAGGTAGAGATGCATTCCATTTGCAAGCCTTGAATCATCTTCTTATTTATATTGTATTGTTTCTATTTTTGGAAAATGTTGTATTTCTTTCAAAACAAAGCATGTAGTAAACTCTAGAAGCTCGTGCACTTGTGACTCCACATCTTGGGACAGTTTACGTAAGATGTTGGTTTTAGACTTATCATATTTATCTCTAAATTTCTTTTACGTTATGTGTATAATCCAGTTGATAGTCATTTATTGTAGTTCTTCCATGTGTTCTATTGTGTGTTAGCTTTCCTATCAAGAAGTGTTAGGCACCATCACGACCCCGATTGGTTAAAATTTTGAATCGTGACACATAAGTGTCACAGTGTGAACGCGTCCCCATCAAGGCACAACACAAGAACAATAAAGATATGTGTTCATAACATATGTATATCTATCTCCAAGGCAAGTATAGCATAAGTCTCAAGATTTACTCATCATGCTCAAAATAAGGTTCAATAGCCTCAAAATTTCTCTAGCATGGTTTGTTGTGCTCACGTAGTCGATTAATTGAATAATACATAGAATCAATTAGAACACATAATCAAATAAAGCATACAGTAAGCTAGAATCTACCCCGAGCATGACTACCCATGGAACATGCATACATGCTCATCACATCATATATACATCACCCCCACATGTAGAAAACAATATCAATTAGTAGGAAAAAATCCCTCAACCAAAGCTAGGCAAAGAGACATATCTTATCCCCAGCAAATCCAAGGCTCCAAAATTGCATTTTCTTGAGGAAAAAACTCTATCCGACTCAAGTCTAGCTAATTATCAATCAAGGAAGTCAACCAATTCTAAAGGTAATGGTCCTAAACAATAAAGTCTCGATTTTTGTAGAATTCTCCAAAAGTCAACTCAAACTCGCGTGACCTAATCCTGGAACCAATATCGGAATTTGATGACCCTTAATCAGTGGAGTCCAAATATATAATGAGATTCCAAAATCGGGTCCAAATCAGTACCCCGAGTCCCCAAAATATACTCTCTTAAAGTGTAGACAAAAATCCTCAATTCTTTCAAAACTTCCACGATAAAAGTGTGCAGATCCATGGGAAATCAATGTATATAATCAAATCCAAGTAAAAATTCGTAAAAACTCGGCCGATCATTTTGAGTATTGTATCCATGTTCTCCCATTTATTTCTTATTCCATGTTTGTTTGTTGTTATTTGACTTGTCGTGGTAGTTGGTTTAGTTGTCGGGATGTTTCAGAATGAGTTTGGACACTTATTCCCAAGATTGGAAGAGTAAGTTGAAAGAGTTGACCAGATATTGACTTATGTATAAATGACTCCAAAATGGAGTTTTGATGGTTCTGATAGCACAGTATGGTGATTTTGTACATAGGAGTGTGTCCGGATATTGATTTGGAGGTCTGTAGATGATTTCGGCTTGAATTGGCAAAAATTGGAAAAAGTTAAAGTTTGGAGAGTTGAGCGGTTTGATTGAGAGTTGATTTTTTTGTTACCGGGCTTGGATTTTGGTGCCAGAAGTTGGAATGGATCCGTTGTGTAATTTATGACTTGTGTACAAAATTTGAGGTCAATCGGAGTTGGTTTTCTAGGTTTCGACGTCGATTGTATAAGTTGGAAATCCATTCATTTCATTAGGCTTGAATTGGGGTGTGATTCATGTTTTTGATGTTGTTTGAAATGATTTGAGTCCTCTAATAAGTTCGTGTGATGTTTTGGGATGTGCTAGTATGTTTGAATGGGGTCTCGAGGGCCTCGGGAGTGATTCGGGTTGATATCAGAATGAGTTGTGGACTTAAGGAGTTGTCGATCTGCTGTTGGTCTAGTGTGATCGCACCTATGAAAGATTGGCCACAGGTGCACGGCCACAGAAGAGAGCATGGGGTCGCAGGAGCTATCCTGTAGGTGTTGGGCAGTGGTCACAAGTGCGAGGTATTTTCCGCATCTGCGAACCTGCAGATGCGACGAAGTCACCGCATATACTGATTTTGTTAGATAGGGTTGGACTCACAGAAGCAGATTAAAATTTGCAGGCACGGATGTTTAGAAGCGAGGAAAAGATCGCAGATGCGGTCTCGCAGCTGCGAGTCTTGGGCCACAAGTGCGGCTGGTCAGGTTCTTAAGTTACTTCAGCAGAAGCGGAACCACAGGTGCGGCTTTTGAGTCCGCATGAGTGACAATGGCTGGGCAGATATTTAAAATCGAGGGTTTGAGTCTTCTTCACATTTTAAGAGTTTTGGATGCGTACTTAGGTGATTTTTAAAGAGGTTTTCACCTAGATTTAAAAGGTAAGAAACTATTGACATTTTTACTCATTATTATTGAATATCCATTGATTTCTACGCTAGATTATGTATTTATAAGGTGGAATTTGGGAAAAATTTGTAAAACTTCATAGAAAACGTTTTGGGGATTTGAGTGACGATTTGAGGTCGGAATTGGGTGATTTTAATATGGTTGGACTCGTTATTGAATAAGTCTTCAGATTTTGTAAAAATTGTCGGATTCCGAGACGTGGGCCCAGTGTTGACTTTTTGACTTTGATTAAAGAACTTAGCTTTTTCGAATGGAATTGATTCCTATAGTTTTTATTGATTATATTAAGTTGTTTGTGGCTAGATTCGAGTTGTTCGGAGGTCGATTCGCGAGGCAAGGGTTCGTTGGAGTTGAGATATGCACGGTTTGAGGTAAGTAACACTTCTAAGCTTGATACTGAGGACATAAAGCACCGATATACGTGTTATGTGGTTGGTGTTGAGGTGACGCGAATTCTAGGTGACGGCGTATGGGAGTGCACCATGGTAATTATGACTCAATTGTTTCCGTGGTACTGTGTATTTACCGGACCTTGTTGTTAATCATGAAATTCCCACATGTTAGAGTAATTAGGCTGGAATCCATGTTAGAAATCATGTTTAGACTATATACTTACTCTGTTGGGACCCACAGAGGTCATGTTTGTGGTTGAATTATTTGCTTAAATTGTAATTATGTACTCAGTTGCATCTATCATTGCATATTATATCTTAGTCTCTATTTCCATTTATTGTTACATCATATTATCATTATTTGGGTTGATTGTCATGATATTTGTGAGTCCGAGAGACTGGATAGATTGATGACTGAGTGAGGCCGAGGGCCTGATTATGAGTGATATTTATGGGATCGGGTTGCATATCGGAGCAGGCTTTAATGATTCATGATGGGATCGGGTTGCACGGTATAACATGCCATGCTGTATTTCTTATCGGTTATTTACGAGATTTTTCATTGTTAAACTTATTTCATCAAGTTTTCAATTCAAAATCGTAGTTATTTATGATTGTCAGCTTGCCTAGTTCTGTGATAGGCATCATCATGACATGCTGAGCTTTGGGTCGTGACAAGTTAGTACTAGAGCCTAGGTTACATAGGTCTTACGAGTCATGAGCAGGTTTAGTAGAGTCTTGCAGATCGGTACGGAGACATTTGTACTTATCTTCGAGAGGTTACCGAACCATTAGGAAAACTTCACTTACATGTATTATTGTCGTTCGGATTTGTTTATACCGGAAACTAAACTTCTATTATTCTTTTCTCTCACAGATGGTGAGGACACGTGCTACTAGATCGGGCGGACGGCCACCAGTACCACCGGATAGGGACACGAGAGGTTGGGGTCGCGGTAGAGTCCAAGGTACAGCTCGTACTGCAGCTAGAGTAGCACCTATAGAGCCACCAGTTTCTCCAAGTCGGGAAAATATTCTAGAGGTGTTTGAGCCGGTGGGACCAATTCAGGCACCAGTTGTGCCCATTGTAATTCCAGGCTTCAGGAGGCTTTGGCCCAAATATTGACTGTATGCACTAGCCTTTCTCAGACAGTTTCAATTCAGGTTGCACTAGCCAATTCTAAGGTCTGGGGAGGTGCTCAGACTCATGTCGCCCGTAACCCAAAGCAGGTGGTTCAGGGACTTCAGACACCGAAGCTACTACCAGCCCAGGTGGATGCAGTTGCTCAGGCCCAGGTGAGTCTACCTATGAGTGACGAGGAGCAGAAGAGGATAGAGTGGTTGGGAGGCTCAGGCCTCCAATATTCAATGGGGATGAATCACAGGATGCCCAGGACTTCTTAGACAAGTGCCGGCAGATTCTTCGCACGGCGGGTATTCTGGAGATTAGTGGAGACTCATTTACTACTTTTTAGCTGTCGGCGGCAGCCTTTAGATGGTGGGAAGCCTATGAGTTGAGCAGGCCAAACGGCGGCTGCACCACTTAAGTGGCATGAGTTCTCTGTTCTCTTCGTTGAGAAGTTTATTCCACAGAGCAGGAAAAAGGAGTTGCGTAGGTAGTTTGAGCACCTATGCCAGGAGGGTATGTTTGTGACCCAGTATGAGATGAGATTTTTAGTGTTGGCTCGTCATGCGATCTGCTTGGTTCCCACAAAGAGGGAGGGGATTAGGAGGTTCATTGATGGCCTCAACTATGTACTGTGCTTTATCATGACTCGGGAGATTGCAAGGTGCTAGGTTTGACGAGGTGGTTGATATTGCTAGGTGGCTAGAGTAGGTCCGTAGTTAGGAGCATGAGGTGAGGAAGGCCAAGGGGCCTCATGGTTTCGGTGGTTTCAATGGTTTTTCTTCTGGAGGAAAATCCCACCACAGTGAGGGTCGTTCTTACAGACCTGCTCAGATGGGTCGTCTAGTTCATTATGGGCATCAGCTATCCATGGTTCATACAGTGCTCGTCCGGATCAGTCATCTCTCAATGCCCTCCTATCTCATAGTTCATCTCGTGCTCCATCAATTTAGATTTTATCTATACCAGGTTCTTCTAGTAGTTATTCTGGTTCACAGGGTACGATTTAGCCTCCACCATCATTGGCAAATCGGAGTTGCTTCGAGTGCGAGGAGTTTGGACATGTGTGGAGTTAGTGTCCCTGTTGTTTTGGAGGTCTATTTCAGTAGGGGGTCAGGCTATGAATTCCACACCAGCTACTTCACCACCCGCTCATCCAGCTCGGGGTGGGGCTCAAGAATCTAGAGGTCGTCCTAGAGGGGGAGGCCAATCAGGTGGCAGTTAGGCTCATTGCTATGCTTTTTTCTGCTAGGCCAGAGGTCGTTGCTTCAGACGCAGTGATCACAAGTATAATCTTAGTATGCCACAGTGATGCTTCCATATTTTTTGAACCTGGTTCCACTTATTCATATGTATCATCATATATTGCTCATTATTTGGTTATGTCTCGTGAGTCCTTAGTTTTGCCAGTTCAAGAATGTACACCGGTGGGCGATTCTAGTGTTGTGGACCATGTGCATCGGTCATGTGTGGTAGCCATTGGATGATTTGATACGGGGGTCGATCTCTTATGGCTTAGCATGGTTTATTTCAACGTTATTCAGGTCATAAATAGGTTGTCCCACTTCATGCATTTTGGATTGTCACTCAAATACCATGGCACTGGCGATGCCGGGGTTACCTAGGATCGAGTGGAGGTTCTCTAGGGTGTGTTTTTCATACTTGGATTTTTATGGATGTTGGTTCTAATACTCCTATCATTGAATCTATTCCAGTAGTGCGAGACTTTCCAGATGTGTTTCCTGTAGACCTGCCAGGCATGCCGCCCAACAGGGATATTGATTTTGGCATTAACTTGGTGTCGGCACTAAGCTCATTTCTATTCCTCTTTATCATATGACCAGTAGAGTTTAAGGAATTGAAAGAGCACCTTCGTGAGATTCTTAATAAAGGGTTCATTAGGCTTGGGTGTCGCCTTGGGGTACACCGGTTCTGTTTGTGAGGAAGAATAGTGGTACTATGAGGATGTGCGTTGACTATCGACAGTTGAACAAAGTCACAATTAATAACAAGTATCATTTCCCGTGAATTGATGACTTATTTGACCAGCTTCATAGAGCTAGAGTGTTCTCTAAGATTGATTTAATGTCTGGTTATCACCAGTTGAAGATTTAGGACTCGATTATTCTAAAGATGGCATTCAGGATCCCTTATGGTCACTATGAGTTCCTTGTGATGTCTTTTGGGCTGACCAACGCCCCAACAGCATTCATGCATCTAATGAATAGTGTATTCAAGCCATATATTGATTCATTTATCATAGTATTTATTGATGATAATCTGGTGTACTCGCGTAGCCAGGATCATGCACAACATCTGAGGATTGTATTATAGACGTTGAGGGAAGAGAAGCTTTATGCCAAGTTCTCCAAGTGTGAGTTTTGGCTCAGTTCGGTGGCATTCTTTCGGCATGTGGTGTCAAGTGTGGGGATCAAGGTAGATCCAAAGAAGATTGAGGAAGTTCAGAATTGTCCTAGACCGTCTTCTACTACTGAGATTCGGAGTTTTCTCAGCTTGGTCAGATATTGTCATCGCTTCATAGAGGGTTTCTCGTCCATTGCAGCGCCTTTGACTAGGTTGACCCAGAAGGGTGCTCCATTCAGGTGGTCATATGAGTGTGAGGAGAACTTTCAGAAGCTTAAGACTGCCTTGACCACAACTCCAGTTCAAGTGTTACCTTCAGCATCGGGTTCTTGTACAGTATATTATGATTCTTCTCGGATTGGTATTGGGTGTGTATTTATGCAAGAGGTTAGAGTGATTGCTTATGCTTCACACCAATTGAAGCCTCATGAGAAGAAATACCTCGTTCATGATTTGGAGTTGGAAACCATCGTTCATGCATTGAAGATTTGGAGGCATTATTTCTACGGTGTGTCTTGTGAGGTATTTAGCAATCAACGAAGTCTTCACCACTTGTTCAAACAAAACTATCTAAATTTCTGGTAGCAGAGATGGTTGGAGCTGCTAAAGGAATATGATATTACCATCTTGTATCATCCCGGAAAGGCCAATGTGGTGGCCGATGCCTTGAGTAGAAAAGTGGTGAGTATGGGTAGCCTTGCATACATTCTTGTTGGTGAGATAGTGTTGGCATCAGATGTTTAGGCATTGTCCAATCAGGTCGTGAGGTTAGATGTTTCGGATCCTAGTCGGGTTCTAGCTTACGTGGTTTCTTGGTCTTCCTTATATGATTGCATCAGAGAGCGTTAGTATGATGACCCCCATTTGCTTATCCTTAAGGACACGGTTCATCACGGTGATGCCAAGGATGTTTCTATTGGGGATGATGGGGTGTTGTGGATGCATTGTCGGATTTGTGTGCCCAATGTAGAAGGGTTGCGTGAGTTGATTCTATAGGATGCCCACAGTATGTTCTATTGCATTCATCAGGGTGCCGCAAAGATGTATCAGGACTTAAGGCAGCACTATTGGTGGAGGAGAATGAAGAAAGATATAGTAGGGTTAGTAGCTTAGTGCTTGAATTGTCAGCAGGTGAAGTGCGAGCAACAGAGGCCGGGCGGTTTGCTTAATGGGGGCATATCACCATGGACTTAGTAGTTTGACTCCCACGGAATTTGAAGACATTTGATGCTATTTGGGTAATTATGGACCAGTTGACTAAGTATGTGCACTTCATTCCGGTTAGGACTACCTATTCTTAGGAGCGGTTGGCTGAGATCTATATCCGTAAGATTTTTCGCCTTCACGGTGTCCCATTGTCCATTATTTCAAATTGGGGTGCGCAGTTCACATTGAAGTATTGGAGAGTAGTGCATCAAGAGTTAGGCACACAGGTTGAGCCGAGTACAGCATTCGACCCTCAGACGGATAGACAGCCCGAGCGCACCATTCAGATATTGGAGTGCATGTGTCATGGATTTTGGGGATTCTTGGGATTAGTTTCTGCTGCTTGCAGAGTGTGCCTACAGCAACAGCTACCAATCGATTATTCAAATGGCTCCGTATGAGGCCTTGTCTGGGAGGCGGTGTCAGTCTCCAGTTGGTTGGTTTGAGCTCGGTGAGGCTAGGCTATTGGGTATTGACTTGGTTAAGGATGCTTTGGACAAGGTTAAGTTGATTCAGGATCGGTTTGGCACGGCAAAGTCTAGATAGAAGAGTTACGTCGATCTAAAGGTTCATGATGTTGCCTACTGTCACGCGCCAAACTCGGTGAGCGCGACCGGCACTCAACCGAGTGAAACCCGCCGAGCAAGCCTGTTAGATTCCTTCTACCCAAACTAATACATAAATAAAGAGGAGATGTACTCCATTAATCAAACACTAAGTAGTTTTCATTGGAAACTTCCATTCCATTTCCGCTAGTAGCTTCATTCATAATTTCCAAGATATTACAAGTTTAAAGATATAATGAAAATGTGTTTGCTAAATACCAACATTTCTTTTTTTGACTCCCAACATCAACCACCACCCACAACCTGTCTACGGAGCCAGCAACAAGGCTTTGGCTATACCTTAAAACAGAAAGTACATGAAAAATAATAGTTACATGACCCCGAAATGAAGTGGGGCTCACCAAGTCAGCTTAAGAGAGTGTACTGCTATCACTGATCACTGTTGTCTGCTGTGAAACCACCTGCGTCCATTAAAGATGCAGCGCCCCTGGCAAAAGGGAAGTTAGTACTATAGAATAGTACTAGTATGTAAAGCTAAAAGTCCTCTTTCAAAATAGAATGACCATATAAGAAAAGGAAAGCCATAGAAACAACAATCACAATCAATAATATCTAAATGCCCAATTGAAACATAACAATTTCTAAAATATGAAAGTAATACATATTTTTAGTTAGGAGATATTTAGTATCGATGATACCATAGTTCACGATACCACTGTCCACGATACCACTGTTCACAATGCCACTATTCACAATGCCACCATACTCTTGGCACGGAGTATGATCACGGTCCGATCGGCTAGGCCGCCCTTTTTTGAAGGCATCAATCACAATCACAATTTATATCAAAGATTTATATCACAATTTCCAACACACACCACCATGTATGCGGCATGGCATCCGATCACGGCCCAATTGGCTAGGCCATCTCACCACAATGCGATGTGGTTCCACATCATTCGGTTTTACCAATATTCTTTTCCCAATTGAGGGGAATAATTTCATCACATCAATCTCATCCCAAATAAGGGGAATATTCACAATTCACTCCTACACCGACACATGTAGTTTCGGGGTTAGGTTATTTCAACCTACCCTTCCTCGATGAATATCGATTCTCCCAATAATATTTTTGTATTGATTCGAACACAAAGGTAACATAAATACAAATGTACCCACCTCAACATATTTCACATTATATAAATCTTCCTTAGTATTTTCAACCACTCACAACTACAATATTTTCTTGGCTCTTTTCGCCATTCACAAGATTCATTATTCATGGCACAGTGGCTGTATTTCATATTCAACACTTCCATTTATTTCAATTTCAAATATCACCATCAAATATCAACATATAGAATGTTTCAGCAGTCATATAGCTCAAATTCATTAGTAATGGAAACTTCAAACGCAAAAGGTTTCTTCCAACATAATGGGGCATACCAACCAGCAACAGAAACACACATCAAAATCATAAACAATCAATATACCACTTACTCTTGCAATATTGTTTCCCAGAAATGACAATGTACAATTTCAACACCTTAGTATGTAAGAACTCGAGTCACACTTGATACATATATAAAGCAAAGCATTAGTTAAATATCCACTTATGGGCATTAATTGGGCACAAAACCTTTCAGGCAATTCTATTTTTGAAATCATTTTTAAACAGTTGAGTCGAGGCTCATTTCATGATCTTTATCACATTCTCTCATTTAATTAGCACCACTATCCACAATTATAACTTAATATCTTGCCACGTTGGCCACACCCTATTTCCCAGTTCACTTATTTCATTTTCAAGTATCTTTATAGATTATCATCAACAAAACATTTTCAATCAAGACTTTAGGTACACATATGAGCAATTTAGAGCCTTAAGCATATCTAGTTTTTTTCCTCACCCAATTAGTATACTAGTTTCTATTTAAAACACGACTCAAAGCCATAACATTTCAATACGCAAACCATACTTTGAACACCCATCTTTTGACATAAGGCTCATTCGGAATAGAGAAATTAGGAATCTTGATCCAACCATACTTAAACTTACGGGAACATTAGGGGATTCAATTCTAAGAGAAAAAGTTTAGCCAACATACCTTGTTTCATCTTTCCTTAAGTTACTACAAAGCCCCAACACTTCTAGCAGTAACAATCTATAGGAAGATAGTGAAAATCGATTAAGAATTAGAAAGATTCCCATGATGTAACTCTCTTAGGAATTTTGTCAAACACCTAACATGCAAAATATACTACAAGGCTCTACAATGGAGATCTTTTCATCCCTTAACCAATTTCAACAAGAAACTACCCAAATGGTTCATTACTCCACATACTACAAATTTGTGTCACATGCATGGACTATTTCAAACCCCGCAACATATATATATATATATATATATATATATATATATATATATATATATATATATGAACTCATAACCTCTTGTATGGAATCATAGAAGTAGGACTTACCCGGAAAGATAATGATCTAGCGAATGGCTTTTCTTGATTCTTGAATATTGGTGCAAGAATACGAGATTAGAATGTTAGGTTTCCTCCTTCTCTCTCTAAATTGCTCTCACCTCTCTCTAACCCTCAGAAAAACACCCCAAAATAAGCCCCAAAGGTTATTTATCAAAATAGCGTCGGGTTATGAAAATAGGAAAATTAACCCTCCGAGTCACATAATGGACCACACAATTCGTATGAGGGTCCCACAATGCACCGTAAAACTGATTCCCATAAATGGGCTTCACTGGATAGGTCTGCGACCATTTTGCGGTCGCATAACCACTTTTGCGGTCGCAGAATTGGCCGCAGAATTGTATTATGCCAGTCTTTGGTAATTTGGTCATAACTTTTTGTAGGAGTATCCAAATGATAAACCGGTTGAAGAGTTAGAAACTAGACTCAAATATATATCATTTTATATGTTTTTCATCACATCACCTTATATATATGTAGATATTCTCGTCCAAAGTTTGCACTTATGCAAACTCAACTGGAATTTTAGCCTATTATGTAATTTTCCAACTTGACTTAGACTTAGGCCTCTCCTTATACCTCACATTACTTATAATATTCCTCTTACACATATTACCATATACCTTTTATATCCATCACATTAATAGCGCTTAAAATAATATAATTAGCCTACTTTGGCACCATAAAATCTTAAATCAATTAGCAAAATTTTTCGGGGCCTTACCCCTACATAGTGGGGAGAAGGTATTTCCCAGAGTTAAACCCATGGAAGTTTATATGAGGTTCGAGAAGAAGGTAAATTGAGCCTTCGGTATATTGTCCCTTTTGAGGTGCTTGGATCATTGGAGATATGGCTTACAAGCTTGCATTGCCATATAGTCTATCGAGTGTTCATCTAGTGTTTCATGTTTCCATGCTCCAAAAGTATTTTGGCGATCCTTCTCTTGTTTTGGACTTCATCTCTGTTCAGTTAGCTGGGGATTTGACTTATGATGTGGAGCTAGTGGCCATTTTGGATCGGCAGGTTTGAAAGTTGAGATCAAAGAATATAGCCTCAATGAAGGTATAGTAGAGAGTTCATCTAGTCAAGGAGGATACTTGGAAGACCAAGCGGGAGATGCAGAGCAGATATCCCTACCTATTTGAGACCCCAGGTATGATTCTAGACCCGTTCAAGGACGAACGTTTGTTTGAAAGGGGGAGAATGTAACAACCCAGCCGGTCATTTTGAGTATTGTAGACTTGTTCCCCTATTTATTGCTTATTCCATGTTTATTTGTTATTATTTAACTTATCGAAGTAGTTGGTTTAGTTCCCGGGTTATTTCGGAATGAGTTGGGACACTTAGTGCAAAGGTTGGAAGCCTAAGTTTAAAGAGTTGATCGGATATTGACTTATGTCTATATAACTCCTTAACGGAGTTTTGATGGTCCTGATAGCTCCGCATGGTGATTTTCACTTAGGAGTGTGTCAGGATATTGATTTGGAGGTTCGTAAATGATTTCGGCTTGAATTGGCAAAAATATAAAAAATGTTGAAGTTTGGAGAGTTGAGAGGCTTGACCGAGAGTTGATTTTTTGTTATCAGGCTCAAATTTTGGTGGCAGAAGTTGGAATAGGTATATTGTTCCATGTATGACTTATGAGCAAAATTTGAGGTCAATTGGAGTTGGTTTGATAGGTTTCGGCGTCGAATGTAGAAGTTGGTAATCCATTAGTTTCATTAGGCTTGAATTGGGGTGTGATCCGTGTTTTTTATGTTGTTTGATGCACTTGAGGCCTCGACTAAGTTTGTATGATGTTTTGGGATGTGTTGGTATGTTTGGATGGGGTCTCCGGGGCCTAGGGAGTGATTCGGGTTGATATCGGAATGAGTTGTGGACTTAAGGAGTTGCTGATCTGTTGTTGGTCTGGTGCGTTAGCACCTGCGAAGGATTAATTTTAGGTGCGCGACTGCAGAAGCGATCATGGGATCGAAAGAGAGGTCCTGTGGGTGTTGGGTTGTTGTCACAGGTGCGAGGTATTTTCCGCATCTGCGGGCTCGCATATGCATATTTTTTTAGATGGGGTTCGACTCGTAGAAGCGGGCTAAAATTCGCAGGCGCGGATGCGCGGGACCAAGGAGCAAACTGTAGAATCCATCTCCCAGGTGCGACTCTTGGACCACAGGTGCAGCTGGTCGGGTTCTTAAGTGACTTATGTAGAAATGAAGTTTTCTGCATGTGCGGCTGGTGAGTCTGCAGGTGTAAAAATGGCTTGGAAGATATTTAAAATTGAGGGTTTTAGTCTTCTTCTCATTTTGTCTGTTTTGGGATGCGGACTTAGGCGATTTTGAAAAGGTTTTTACCTAATTTGAAGAGGTAAGCAACTCTTGATCATTTTTACTCATTATTATTGAATTCCTATTGATTTCCACGCCTAGATTATGTGTTTTTAAGGTGATATTGGGGGGAAATTATGAAACTTCATAGACCAAATTTTGGGGATTTGAGTGGCGATTTGAGGTCGGAATTGGGTGATTTTGGTTTGGTTGGACTCGTTATTAAATGGATGTTTGGATTTTATAAATTTTGTTGCATTCTGATACATGGACCTGGGGTTGACCTTTTTACTTTGATTAAAGAGCTTAGATTTTTTGAATGGTATTGATTCTTGTAGTTTGTATTGTCTGTATTAAGTTGTTTGTGGCTAGATTCGAGTCGTTGGGAGGCAAATTCGCGAGGCAAGTGGTTTTTGAAGTAGAGATTTACGCAGTTTGAGGTAAGTAACACTTCTAAACTTGACATTGAGGGCATAAATCTCCGATCTATGTGTTATGAGATTGGCATTGAGGTGACGCACATGCTAGGTAATGGGCTTATGGGAGTTCACCGTGGTAATTGTTACTCGGTTTTTTTTGTGGTACCGTGTAGTTGATAATCATTAAATTCCTACCCATTAGAGTAATTGAGTTGCAATCCATGTTAGAAATTATTTTTAGGTAATCATTAAATTGCTAATCATGTTTACGCGGTTTGAGGTAAGTAACACTTCTAAACTTAATAATAAGGGCATAAATCTATGATCTACGTGTTATGTGATTGGCGTTGAGGTGACGCACATGCTAGGTGATGGGCTTGTGGGAGTACATCGTGGAAATTTTTACTTAGTTGTTTTTGTGGTACCGTGTAGTTTCTAGTCACTAAATTCCTACCTATTAGAGTAATTGAGCTACAAACCATGTTAGAAATCATGTATAGACTATATTCTTTGTCACGCCCCAAACCTAAAGGGCTGTGACGGGCACCCGGTGCCTTACCTATCCTTGAGTACCAACTTACGACTAAGGGACTCTGAACATATAATGTCATACTTTAGCCATG
Source organism: Nicotiana paniculata (assembly GCA_005239505.1). Taxonomy (NCBI): domain Eukaryota; kingdom Viridiplantae; phylum Streptophyta; class Magnoliopsida; order Solanales; family Solanaceae; genus Nicotiana; species Nicotiana paniculata. Next base: position 19,119 of record ML358660.1, on the reverse strand, counting down.
GGCCACATTGCAAGACAATTTGTGAACGCTGACTAAACATCAATATAAAGTTGGGCCGACAAGGCCATCATAACTACTACAGCTGACAAACCAACAAAATATACATACAAGGCCTACAAGCCCAACACACTGCACTAACTGACATAGATATGTCTACAAGCCTCTACTAATGGATGTACAGTGATCGGAACAAGGCCCCAACCTACCCATAACATATATATACATATATACACAAGATGTACATAAAACTCTATACCCACCAACTCCGAAGGACGTGGAGCTTACCGATCAAGCTGAACTCGGGCAACACCTACTGAGGAGGTCTACCCGTCTGTCTATCTGAACCTACACGCAAGGATCAGCGTCCCCGTCAAAAGGGACGTCAGTACGAAATAATGTACCGAGTATGTAAGGCAACAGAATAACTAAAAACTGAAACTGAACTGATAATATAATAATTGAAAGAAACTGGGAGGTAAAGATAATCTGAAGATATGCTTACTTGCTGATACTGATTCAACTCTCTCAATATAGTAAGTAAAAGTTGTTCCCCTTATAAGGCTCAGTATATATAAATTCTCTGCCATAATAGGCTCGCTCATAGGCGTTCGGCCATACTAGGCTCCAAATCTCGGCAAACAGGGATCGCTCATAGGCGCTCGGCCACAGTAGGCTCGGTATATAACTTACTATCTGATCATAGGTTGCCCAATAGGGGCCTGCCCATCGATTATAGCTCGATAGTAGTGAAAATACTATAATACTGTATATATAGAGTCTCTGCTCTCTTGACTTGAATAAGATAATACTCAATTAATTATAAAGTCCCGATAAGGGAGAATACTATAACTTATGAGACTAAGATAATATATATAAATTCGGGAGTATGAACTTCTCTTTATGCCTCGTTATCAAACATATGTAATTACGAGATCATGCCAAATTGAAGGAAGGGCTTAGCCTTGACATACCTTATCCGATTCTCTTAACAATCCCTCCAACACACGTTCATTGCAACAAAACATGTGATGATGGATCGAAGTGGGAAAAATCCGTATGATATTCTTGAGAAAGATTGCACTATACTCCCTTAAAATCGCAAAATCTTGTTGCTATAACATTACGTAGTCTTGTATGATTTTGTATGAAAATTTCTTGGCAGATCTGTTACATTTGCAGATGAGATTAAGCATCTCAATTTTGTGCTTTAAAGATGCTTTTATATCAGTGGGTGTGGGCCACACTTTTGGGGATTAGTCTTGCCCTAAGACCCCTTAATGTGCCACCTACTTTTGATAAATCAAGATTCATGGCCATATAACCCCATTGCTTCCACGTTACCAACTCATCCACTATATTTTCCAATTGATTTATTAATTTGTTAATCTCCCACTAATTAATAATTAGTCAATTACCCACATAATCAAGAATTATCTCAAATTACATAAAATACTACTCGCTTTTAACACACTTCATACATATTACTATCATGGTCATGTGGTACCTCGTATGGTACTAGTCCATAAATACCAGTATTATAGCTTGGACCGTATTTTTTCCCCAAATTTTCCAACTCCGGTGGAATTCTTTTTTCTTCCCATTCGCTTACCCTCTCACCTTCACAAATTTTCTTATCACTTGCTTGAAATATCATAATGCTTATAATTTCAAAATAATCTCATTCCCGAACTTACGTTGATTAACTTACGATGAAACTTTAACGTACGAAAATGCGGGATGTAACATCTCATTTCCGAGCTTATCTCAATTTACATATGGCGTACTTCCACGTACGAAAACATGGGGTGTAACATGCCTACTCTGTTAGGACCCATGGAGGTCATGTATGCGGTTGAATTATTTACTTAAATTGCAATTATGTACTCAGTTACATATATCATTGCATATCATATCTCAATTTTAGTTGCCATTTATTGTTACATCATATTATCATTGTTTGAGGTGATTGTCATGAGATATGTAAGCCTGAGAGACTGGAGAGATTGACGACCGAGTGAGGCCGAGGGCCTGATTGTGAGTGATATTTATGAGATTGGGTTGCACGCCGAAGAAGGATTTATTGATTCATGATGAGATCAGGCTGCACGTCGTAGCATGCCATATTGTCTTATATTTAGTGCTTGGGCAGGATTCGCCCCTCCAGACTCTGACATACATGTAGTGAGCACATGTACCGTCGAGTGTTGAGTGCGAGTGCTGAGTGATTAAGAGTGTTGAGTGATTGGAAGTGCTGAGTGATTGAACGTGTTGAGTGAGGTTGAATACTCCGAGAGCATAAGTATATGAGTTCATCACAATGTTGCATTACAGGTGACATGCATATTTGACATGTAGACATAGAGATGTAATATTCCTCAAGTTAGTTGTACCTTGGATATTTACCAGTATTGAGCCTAAACTATCGATCTTGAAAGCGTGTCTACTTTTTCATATCGGGTACAGCTCATTATCAGGTTTTTCTTTGAGTTATTACTGTCATTTTCCTGTCATATCTATATTGTTACTATCTGATTTGTACTGTACAGTTCTGAGTCCGTCACTACTTTCAGCCCAAGTTTAGTCTTGTTACTTATTGACTAAATTAGGCCGGTTGTACTCATACTACGCTATGCACTTTGTGTGCAGTTCCAGGTACTTCGGGTCACAGTGGTTGCTAGAGTTGGAGAATTTCCTTCTTTGAGACTTTTGAGGTAGCTGCTTTGGCGCTCGTAGACCTCGTCTCTCCTTCTTTTTTGTTTTATTTAGCCTTGTTCAATCTTTTCATGCAGTTGTACTAGAAGTGTTGACTGTATTGGTGTTTAGTAGCTCATGTACTCAGTGACACCCGAATTTTTGGGAATTTTGTATTGAGTCACAGTACTTCTTATTGGTTGTTTATGAGATTTTTCACTATTAAACCTATTTCATACTTTTTTTCAATTCAAAAGATTAGTTATTTATGATTGTCGGTTTGCCTACTTCTGTGATAGGCTCCATCATGACATGTTAAGCGTTGGGTCGCGACAAAATTACTTACCCACAAGGTAGTAGTTAAAATCTCCTCCAAAATTACCTATGACCGAGATCCAAAATCCAAAATAATGAAATACTTATGAACCAACCCTTAAAATATAGTAAATTGCAAGTAATTCCTCGTCTGCGGGCATAAACTCCGCATAAGCGACCTATCATATACGAGAAATTCGTGAATCTAGAGGAACATGATCAGCCCCGCATCTGCGGACAAAATACCGTATTTGAAGCTCCGCATGTGCATAAAACATATCACAGAAGCTGCCTTGCATTTGCACAACACGCTCTACAAATACAGACTTCCAAGTATGACCAATCCTTGCATCTGTGACCAAAACCCCGTAGGTGCGACTTCGCACTGGCGCTTCCTTTTTCGCCGAAGCGACCACCTCCAGACCACTTTCTTTTTGCAAAAGGGACATCCCTTCCACAAAAATGACACTGCACCTGCGATGAATTCTCCGCAGGTGCAAAACACTGGTAACAAAACTGCCAAACAACAACAACATACCCAGTAAAATCCCACTAGTGGGGTCTGGGAGGTAACAAAACTGCCAAAGAAGACCAAAAATAATTTGAAACACACCTGAGCCCCTTAGAACCCCGTACGAACATACCAACTAGTCCCAAAACATAACCAATAACTACTCTTGGCCTCCAATCACACAAAAGAACATCAAATTCATAAATCGTACCTCAATTCAAGCTTAATGAACTAATCGAACTTCCAACTTTCAACACTCATACTGAACCATGTCTAACTAACTTGGAGTAACCCCAAATTTTATACACAAGTCCCAAATGACATAACGAAATTATTCCAACTTTGGAAAAGCTATCTGAACCCGATAACATTGAAGTCAAACTTGTAAACCTTTTGAACATTCAAATTGCCAACTTTCGACAAATAGAGCTGAAACCTTCTTGGAGCACCCAAATTCAAAACCGAACATACGCTCAAGTCCAAAGTACCATATGAATCTGTTGGAACCATCAAAATATGAATCTAAGGTCGTTTACTCACAAGTCAAACCTTGGTCAACTCTTCCAACTTAAAGATTCTAAATTGATAATTATTCTTCCGAAACAATCCCGAACTTCTCAAAATTAAAACCAAATATGCACTTAAGTGATAATATATCATATGAAGCTACTCAAGACCTCAAATCACCAATCGGAATGCAAATACTTAAAACGAACCGTCGGATCGTTACACAATATGAAGAATGATGTTGGATAGTTACTGCCACTTCCCAAACTTGGGGAGCACGACCGACGCTCAACCGAGTTAACCCGGTAAAGCAAGCATGTAGAATACTTTCGACCTAAACTCTCCCATGATTTAAACAGGACACATATCTTTGTTAATTAACCCATAAGGATATCATATAGACAATACCAAATTCATTACCATAAGTTGCCTCATTTAAAAGGTCTTAAAATGCACACATTATCATGGTTTGAACTGGAACAATTTTTAAAAAGACTACATAATTTTCTTGACTTTCCCAGAACCCATATACACCTACACTATGTCTACGGAGCCTCTAATATACAAAGAGTGCAATGATAGTGCCGGCAACAAGGCTCCGGCTATACCTCAAAATATAATAATACACACGAAACAAAAGATGCACAACCCTGGACTGAGATGGGGCTCACCAAGTCAGCTGGACTATCACTGGTCAGTATCCTTCGTTGTGGAACCACCTACATCCTTAAAGATGCAGCGCCCACGGCCTGACCTGACCTCGTCACTACTCGACCGAGGTTAGGCTTGGTACTTACTGGGTACCATTATGGTGTACTTATGCTACTCTTCTACACATATTTTCGTGTGCAGATCCAGGTACATCATTCCAGCCTCATTATTAGTCATGCACCCGTTGCTGCTACGGAGACTTCGAGGTACATCTGCCGCATCCACAGACCTAGGAATTCCCCTCTTTCATTTTGTGTAGCTCTTCTTCTACTACTTCCAAAATATTGATGTATAGAACTTATAGTAAATTCTTAGAAGCTTGTGACTTATGATGTTCCGGGTAAACTGTGTATGTACTTGGGGAGTTGTTATTGTATATGTCGAGAAGCATTTCTATCACTATTTTATTTTTGTTACTGTTAATGGTTTAGATTTATGTTTATATCATTGTTATACCGCTAATGTTAGTCTTACCTATTTGTAGAGATTAGGTGTCATTGCGACCTGTCACGGAGGTAAGGTTGGGTCGTGACAAGTTGGTATCAGAGCTCTAGATTCATAAGTGTCGTGAGTCCCAAGCTGGTTTACTAGAGTCTTGCGGATCGGTACGGATATACATGTACCTATCTTCGGGAGGCTATGGAACTGTTAGGAACATTTATACTTCTTTGATTCCTTGTCATACGAAATTTGTTGACATCAAATTCTAAACTTCTATATTCTATTCTTTCTCACAGATGGTGAGGACCCGTACCGCAGGATCTGATGACCACGCATCTACACCCTCTGCTAGAACCGCTAGAGGTCAGCCCAGGGTAGAGGACGACCATGCAGTGCAGTCAAAGCACCCGCACGAGCTGCGGTAGAGGAGCCCCCCAACAGCTTCAGCTGGAAGGCAGGCACCTGAGGTGCCTATTGCTGCACCAGCCCTCCAGGAGACTCTAGCCCAGTTCATGAGCATGTTCAACACCTTAGCTCAAACTGGATTGATCCCACTAGCTCCTTCCACATCTCAGGCCATGGGAGGGGCATATACTCCTGAAACCCGTACTCCTGATTAGAGGGTCTAGGTCGACCAGGCCTTAGAGTTTATTACTATGCAGCCGGTAGCTTCGGTCCAGCACGAGACTAGAATAGCAGCTTCTGAGGCGGAGTAGCTCAGACTTGGCAGGTACAAGAAGTACCACCCACCTACCTTCAGCGGATTGGATACAGATGATGCCCAAGGTTTTCTAGGGGAGTGCCATTGTATTCTCCGTACTATGGGTGTAGCGAAGACGAGTGGGGTTTCTTTGACCACCTTCCAGCTTAGAGAAGCAGCCTATTAGTGGTGGCATACTTATTAGCTGAGTAATCCGGCTGAGGCAGCTTCACTTACATGGACTCAATTCTCAGACATGTTTTTGAGAGAGTATGTCCCTCATAGCCTCAGGGACTCATGGCGCACGGAGTTTGAGCAGCTGCGCCAAGGTGCTATGACTGTGTCAGAGTATGCAGTCTGCTTCAGTGATTTGGCCCGGCATGCACCGGCCATGGTTGCCACAGTTCGAGAGCGGGTTCATCGTTTAATTGAGGAATCAACCCTAGTATCTGGATCAGTATGTCCATGGAGTTGGAGATGGATATTTCCTATCAGTAGGTGGTGAGTATTTCTAGGAGATTGGAGGGCATGCTTTCCTGGGATAGAGAGGAGAGGGAGGCCAAGAGGTCTCGAGAGTCTGGAACTTATAGTGGTACTTGTGCCCCAACTGCAGTTCGCCATGGTGGGGGTTATGTGAATCGCCCCATTCATTCAGCTCTTCCAATCGCCAGTGTTGTTCCGCACATCCTAAGGCCCAGGATCCTTATTATGCACCGCCAGTATCTAGTGTGCCTCCTGCACGGGATGCTTTTATCGGCCAATCCAGCAGACCTAGCCCGAGTCAGTCACAGCAGCCATGCCCTCCTAGAGCTTGTTTTGAGTGTGACTACACTCCCCATATGGTGAGGGATTTCCCCAGACTTAGGAGGGGTGCACCTCCATAGACTTCTCAGCCACCACGTGCTCCACCGGGTCCTCAGGCTATTATTCCTGCACCAGCTACTGCCCCACCTACTCAGCCAGCTCGAGGTGGAGGTCGGGGAGGTCGAGGTCTCCCTAGAGGGGGAGGCCAGGCCAGGTATTATGCTCTTCCAGCTCAAACAGAGGTAATTGCTTCCGACTCTGTCATTACAAGTATTGTTTCGGTCTATCATAGAGATGTGTCAGTATTATATGACCCAGGATCTACATATTCCTATGTGTCCTCTTATTTTGCCACGTATTTGGGCGTATCTCGGGATTCTTTGAGTTCCCCTGTTTATGTGTCTACTCCTGTAGGATATTTTCTTGTTGTGGACCGCATGTATCGGTCATGTTTGATTGCTCTTAGTGTCTTTGAGACCAGGGCCGATTTATTATTGCTAAGTATGGTAAACTTTGATGTTATCTTGGGAATGGACTGCTTGTCGACCCATTATGCTACTTTTGATTGTCACGCTAAGACCGTGACGATGGCTATGCCAGGATTACCACGATTAGAGTGGAGGGGTGACTTAGAGTATACTCCCAGCAGAGTCATTTCATTTCCTAAAGCTCAACGTATGGTTGAGAATGGGTGTGACTCGTATCTAGATTATGAGATAAATGTTAGTATTGATACCCTTACAGTTTTGTCAGTTCCAGTAGTGAAGGATTTCCCAGATGTTTTTCCTGATGATCTTTCGGGTATGCCATCCGACAGAGATATTGATTTTGGCATTGATTTTATTGCCGGGCACTCAGACCATTTATATTCCTCCATATTGTATGGATCCTACTGATTTGAAGGAGTTGAAGGAGAAGTTACAGGAGTTGCTTGATAAGGGGTTCATTTGGCCTAGTGTGTCACCGTGGGTGCTCCGGTCTTATTTATGAAGAAAAAGGGTGATTCTATGCGTATGTGCATTGATTATCGCCAGCTGAACAAAGTTACAGTGAAGAATAGGTATCCATTGCCTAGTATTAATCATTTATTTGATCAGTTACAGGGTGACAGGGTGTTTTCCAAGATTGACTTACGTTCAGGCTATCATCAGTTGAAGATTCGGGAGCTAGATATCTCGAAGACTACTTTCAGGACTCGGTATGGTCACTATGAGTTTCTTGTGATGTCTTTTGGGCTGACCAATGCCCCAGCAGATTTTATGCACTTGATGCATAGTGTGTTCCAGCCTTATCTTGACTCATTCGTCATTGTGTTTATTGACGACATTCTAGTGTCTCCCGGACTCGGGAGGATCATGAGCAACACCTGAGGACTCTGCTTCAGACCTTGAGAGAAAAGATGTTGTATGCCAAATTTTCTAAGTGTGATTTTTGGCTAGACTCAGTGGCATTCTTGGGTCATGTAGTATCGAGTGATGGGATCAAGGTGGATCCGAAGAAGGTGGAAGCAGTGTAGAGCTTGCCTAGACCGTCATCAGCCACGGAGATCCGAAGTTTTCTTGGTTTCGCAGGGTATTACCATCTTTTTGTGGAGGGAATTTCATCTATTGCAGCACCTATGACTAGGCTGATCCAGAAGGGTGCTCCGTTCAGGTGGACAGAGGTGTGTGAGGATAGCTTTTAGAAGCTCAAAACAACTTTGACTACAGCCCCAATATTGGTATTACCTACAGGTTCGGGGTCTTACACTGTATATTATGATGCGTCATGGATTGGTCTCGGCGCGGTATTGATGCAGAACTATCTTGTCCACGACCTTGAGTTAGCAACTATTATTCATGCCTTAAAGATTTGGCGGCACTATTTGTAGAGTGTTCCTTGTGAGACTTACATTGATCATCGGAGTTTGCATCATCTGTTCAAGCAAAAGGATCTTAACTTGAATCAGGGGAGGTGGTTGGAGCAGCTTAAGGACTATGATATAACCAGTTTGTACCACCCCAAATAGGCCAATATGGTGGCCGATTATTTGAGTCGCTGGCAGAGAGTTTGGGGAGTTTAGTATATCTACCAGTAGTAGAAAGGCCATTGTCGTTGGATGTTCAGGCCTAAGCCATCTAGTTTGTGAGATTGGATATTTCTGAGTCGAGTCGAGTATTGGCTTGTGTGGTATCTTGGTCTTCTATTTATGATCGTATTAGGGGGCATCGGTATGATGACCCCCATCTGCTTGTCCTTAAGGACACGGTCCAGCACAGTGGTGCTAAGGAGGTCACTATTGGGTATGATGGTGCATTGAGGATGCAGATCAAGTTATGTGTGCCCAATGTAGATGGTTTGCGAGATTTGATTCTCCAGGAGGCTCATAGTTCGTGGTACTCCATTCATCCGAGTACCGCGAAGATGTATCAGGACTTGAACAACATTACTGGTGGAGGAGGACGAAGAAGTACATAGTGGAGTATATGTCTCGGTGTCTAAATTTCCAGCAGGTGAAGTATAAGCACCAGCAGCCAGGTGGGTTGCTTCAGAAGTTAGAGATTCCGGAGTGGAAATGGGAGCGGAGGTTTGATGCAGCTTGGGTGATTATGGATAGGCTAACCAAGTCAGATCATTTCATTCCTGTGATGACTACCTATTCTTCCAGGCAGCTGGCTCGAATTTATATCTATGAGATCGTCAGGATTTGGTGTATCAATATCTATCATCTCTGACTAGGGTACGCAGTTTACATCACAATTCTGGAGGTCCGTACAGCATGAGTTGGGTACTCGAGTGGAGCTGAGCACAACATTTTGCCCTTAGACGGACGGACAGTCCGAGTGCACTATTCAGATATTAGAGGATATGCTCCATGCGTATGTGATGGAGTTTGGAGGGTCGTGGGATCAGTTCTTTCCACTTGCGTAGTTTGCTCCAACAACAGTTATCAGTGGAACATCCAGATGGCATCGTATGAGGCTCTGTATGGTAGGTGGTGTCGGTCCCCACTGGGTTGGTTCGAGCCGGGCGAGGCTAGATTATTGGGTACAGACTTGGTTCAGGATGCCCTGGATAAGCTGAAGGTGATTCAGGATCAACTTCGCACAGCCCAGTCCAGATTGAAGAGTTATGCGGACCGGAAGGTTCGTGATGCTGCATTCATGGTTGGAGAGTGGGTCTTGCTTTGGGTTTCGTCTATGAAGGGCATTATGAGATTCGGGAAGAAGGGAAAACTTAGCCCAAGATTCATTGGTCCCTTTGAGTTGTTGCGACGAGTTGGGGAGGTTGCTTATGAGATTTCCTTACCTCCCAGTCTAGCAGGAGTTCATCTGGTATTCCTTGTTTCTATGCAGCCGTTATCCTCATCTTTTCACCACTTCATGTATGTCCCTATAGCCGTTCGAGAATGAACAATTAATTTAAGAGAGGGATGATGTAACGACCCAACCGTTTGTTTTGAGAGTTATAGCCCTGATCCCCTGTTTACTGCTTCCCCCGTATCTCTTTCTGCCTATGTGTCTTGCCGGGAAGTGTTGGTTGTGGTTTCGAAGTATTTTGGGACATTTAGTCCCTAAACGGAAGCTTAAGTCTTAGGATTTTGACCGTAGTTGGAAGTCTGTAGCTCATTTAGGCGAGGCGTGTCCGGATCGTATTTTGGAGGTCTGTAGCTCATCTAGGCTTGAAATGACAAAAGTCGCATTTTTTGAGATTTTGACCGGTAGTGGACTTTTTGATATTAGGTTCGGATTCTGATTCTGGAAGTTGGAGTAGGTTCGTAATGTTGAATCTGACTTGTGTGAAAAATTTGGGATATATCGGACGTGGTTTGATAGGTTTCGGCATCGGTTGTAGAAATTGGAAGTTTCAAGTTCATTAAGTTTTAATCGGAGGGTGATTCATGCTTTTAGCATTGTTTGATGTGATTTGAGGGCTCGAATAAGTTTGTATGGTGTATTAAGACTGGTTGGTATGTTTGGTGGAGATCCCGGAGGCCTCGAGTGTGTTTCGGATGCTTAACAGATTGGAATTTGGACTTAGGCAATAATTGAGAATTTGCTGGTTTCTGGTGTTTCGCACCTGCGGAGGGGAGACCACAGGTGCGGACTCGCATGTATGGAGGGTAGATTACAGATGAGGTCTTATTATGGGTAGCCAGTGGTCGCAGGTGCGGCAATGTGACCGCAGAAGCAGAGCCGCTCCTGCGGAGAAGCAATCGCAAAAACGAAGGTCGGGCTGGGAGGTTATCGCAGAAGCGGATATGGGTCCGCAAGTGCGCACACGCAGGTGAGACCAAATGATCGCAGAAGTAGACTCTGAGTTTTAAGTGGAATCTGCACCTGCGAGGGGAGTTGCGCAGGTGCGGTGTCGCAGGTGCGATAGCAAGTCCGCAGATGCGGAAAAACTAGGCAGAAAAGAGAAATTTGAGGGTTTGATTCCCATTTTTCGATTTTTGGGACTTTGAGAGCTCGGTGTGAGCCGATTTTTTCGAGGTTTATTCAAGAAGATTGTTGGGGTAAGTGATTCTAACTCGGATTGAGCTATGTTTCATGAATATATTGCTATTTTCATCATCTAATTAGGGATTTGAATTGAAAATTTGGAAAAAAATGGTAGAACCTTCATAGACTAAAAATTTGAGTTTTGAAAGGCGATTTGAGGTCGAATTCGGGTAATTATTGTATGGTTGGACTCGTGAGTGAATGGGTGTTCGTATTTTGTGACTTTTACCCGATTCTGAGACGTAGGCCCGGAGAGGCTTTTTGGGTCGATTTCCTAATTTCTTGCGTTAGCTTAGATTTCATTGATTAGATTAGTTTCTTATAGATATATTTATTCTATGTAATTTATTTTGGCTAGATTTGGGCCATTCGGAGTCGGATATTCATGGGAAAAGCATTGCTACTAATTGATTGAGCTTGGTTCGAGGTAAGTGGCTTGCCTAACCTTGTGTGGCGGAAATCCCTTTAGGATTTGGTACTTGTCACGACCCAAAATCTACTAAGGTCGTGATGGCGCCGGACACCACCGCCAGGCAAGCCAATCATTAACTAGTTGAAATAAATTCTTGTTTTAACATCTTTTTCAAAATCTTTACCTTTCACTTAGAAGTTATAATAGCGAATAAAAATTCATCAAATAAATACGACAGGTAAACCATTCCATTTATTAAATTAAATCCCAAACACATCCCAGAACCCGGTGTCACAAGAGCATGAGCAAATTCTAAGAATTTTACAATTTCTACAAAGCCTGTCCGAAATACAATTAGACAAGGGAATTAAAATAAAATAATACAATACAATACGAGGGAGACTCTGTCAGCTGCAGATCGCCTCCGGATGATGCAGCTCGCCTAAGTCTCCAAACCAGCCATGTCACTATGAAAGTACCTGTGCAATAAAAATGCACAGCAAGTGTAGCATGAGTATGAAAACAACGTGTACTCAGTAAGTCGCCCGCCTAACCTCAGAGAGGTAGTGACGAGAGGTCGAATTAGACGCTCACTAAGGTCCAACAAATTAATTTAGCACAATATGATATCAGTAATAGGCATACGAGGATGATAAAACAGTAAGCATTACAGATAACTGTAATTCAAATAAATACTGAAAGTAAATAAACAGTTACTACTTCCTCATTTTCCCCCAAATTTCTTAAATAAACAATTACTTCTTTATTTTCCCCCAAATATCTTGTCACTTCAAAACTCATGAAAAACATTTAACAATTTAGCATGCGCATAAAGGAAAAGGACAACCGGCCTTAGCCATAAAAATAATCATGTTTGTGCACTGCCGAGAGTCGAACGGCCCATACCATAAGTGCACCTTTCAATAAAATAATCATGTCTATGCACTGCCGAGGGTCGAACGGCCCGAACCATAAGTGCATCTTTCAATAAAATAATCATAATATGCACTGTCGAGGGTCGAACGGATCGTACCATAAGTGCATTTTTCAATCCGTCGTGGCATACGGCCCGCTCCCATGAGAGTGGGGAAAATAACACTCCGCTCGCGGAATGTAAATTGTGAAGCGGTCACATGCAGTCATGCACAATCAACAGTCCACCCCGACTACATCGGGAAAACAAATACTCAAGTAAACGACAAATTTCTCTTTTACAAATCACAAAAATTAGTGTTTAAATCTTTTCTCGCAATTCATTTGTCAAGTTTAATAATATTCAATAATATCACCTTATCAGGTATACAATTATCCACGGAGGAGTAAATTCTCTTTCTAAGTTATTAAAAAGGGTACACTCTAGCCTTCGTAGGAAATAAGTTACAAATGCAATAGCATTATAAGTCTAATAGTATTGGCAGGATCACATGAACAATTCGTAAGGCATGCTAGTGGGTCCTAGACTACCCGGACATGGCATAATAGTATCTACTCACTGACTCCCGTCACCTCGTGCGTACGTAGCCCCCGCAGATAGTAGAACATACTTAATTAGTTCACCTAGAGGGACAATTTCCCCTCACAAAGTTAGAAAGGAGACTTACCTCGCTTCGAAATTCCATAACCGGCTTCCAAGCCCTTCCGACGACTCCAATTGATGCACAACGCCCCAAAACTATTCAAATAACGGGAAAATCAATAAAAATTCACTCTAATACTTGTAACAATTCAAATTATATAAGTTCCCAACTCCGCTCGAAAAGTTAACCAAAATGCCCTCGGGCCCACGTGCCCGAATTTCGAAATTTCTCGAAGATAAATTCTACCCATAGCTTTACTAACTCAAATATACAATTTGCTCTAATTTTTCATACTCATATTCATGGTAAAAGTCCAAAATTCCAAAGTCTAGGTCTTCCCCAAAAATCCCTAATTTATACTAATTTTCCATGTCCAAATCCATGTAAGATCACATATTTAACTCAAAAATAGGAAGAAATCACTTACCTAGTGTTGCTTGGTGAAAATCCCTCCTTGAGATCTCCAAAATCGTCCTAGCCAAACGAAAGAAATGAAAGAAATGGGACAAAACTCATGTTTAAAACAATCTTCTCAGGCTTCATCGAGTTGTACCTTGCGCTATGCAGGTTGTACATCCTATTACAATTTTCCCTTGTTGTACACCTTCTGTTAATACGCCCATAACTCCTTGTAGAAATATTCAAATGACAAACGGTTTGAATATTAAGAAACTAGACACGAAGATGTTTAATTTGATAGGTTGTACACCATATATTCTTTATATATTCCGAGATATGAGCTTCTAAAGTCGGCTCCATGCATCAGTAAATTCTGTCGAAACTGCTTCACCAGCCATCTTCAATCGATCATAACTTTCTGATCAAATGTTCAAATCATGAATGGTTTAATTTTATGGAAACTAGAATGCAAGGGTTAAAACTTTTTTGTTTTGCAAATTTCATATTTTATATAGATTTTGATATATATGCTTCCAAGTTAGCTTTTCGATGCATCAGTTGCTGTCCAAAACAAATTTGCAGCAGAAATTTCAGCAGCTATTTTGGCCTGAAATCCATTATGTTAGCCTTCCGAAATCCACCCAAGGCCCTCGGAAGCTTAACCAATTATACCAACATGTTCCAAAACATTATACGAACTCGCTCGAGGCCTCAAATCACATCAAGCAACGTCGAAATCATAAATCGCACTCCAATTCAAGCTTTATGAACTTTGAAATTTCAAACTTCCACATCTGATACCGAAGCCTATCAAATCACGTCCGATTGACCCCAAATTATTCACACAGGTCATATTCGATATTACGAACCTGCTCCAACTTCCAGAATCGCATTCCGACCCCGATATCAAAATTTCCACTTCCGGTCGGATTTCTCAAAAACCTTCAAATTTCTATCTTTAGCCAAATGACTTCAAAATGACCTACGGGGATCCGAATTCACTTACGATCGCACTCCCAACTCCAGAATCACCATACGGAGATATTCCTAGGCTAGGAATCCCAAACGGACATCAATATCACTCGCTTCAAGCCAAACTTAGGAAATTTCTTCAAAAAATGCTGACTTCCACAATATACGCTAAAACGCTCCCGGGTTATCCAAAGCCCGATCCGGACATACGCCCAAGTCCGAAATCATCATACGAACTTGCAGGAACCTTTAAATCCTGATTCGGAGGTCATTTACTCAAAATTCCAATCTTAGTTGATTCTTCCAACTTAAGGCTTCCGAATTGAGAATTTTCTTTCTAAATTGACTGCAAACTTCCTGAAATTCAGTTCTGACCACACCTACACGTCATAATACCCAAAACGAAACTGCTCATGACTTCAAACCACTTAACGATGCGCTAGAGCTCAAAACGACCGGTCGGGTCGTTACATTCTCCCCCACTTAAACAGACGTTCGTCCTCAAACGTGCTAGGAACTAATCTGGAGTTATCTGAAATCACTGCTTAATACCTCAAGCACATGCCCATGCTACTACAACCCAGTTGATCACATAGGCCTGATCAAACCTTAAGACATCCTCCTTTATCCATACAATCAGCTCAGAACCCACTTCCAATACCTGAAATTCTCGGCCAGGCCTAGTTCCAATATGTAAACACCGTATCAACTACCACACGATATACCAGAAAATGACTGCATACCTTTGCGGAATCAGCACCATGCACCGCATAACTCATCATCTGACCACAATGACCGATAGTCTCACATGATACCACATCGTGCCAATAGGCCACAACTCGAACATGATACATAAGAAATGACTCAAGAAGGGACTACTCAACTCACGCAACTAATATGAACTTTCATCAGAAAATAGGAAGTAAAACATAAGAAAATAAATATAGAAAACTTACTCATCATCACACTGTTGCGGCGTGCAACCCGATCCAAATAACATACTCGTGGCGGCGTGCCACCCGATCCCAATAACATACCCGTGGCGGCGTGCCACCCGATTCCATCATAAAATTCACACAAGGAAATATACACGGAGCTGAATTGCTCACTATTACAAATTACTGAATATCGATCATAAGCACGCTAAGTGCATAATACCATCCTGGGGAGACTGATAAAGCCATATGCTTACAAAACTCAAGCACAACTGAGGTGCGATATATATATATATATATATATATATATATATACTCTGGATCTCAAGAGTTGTCCTTCTCACATAACATCGCCACTATGCGGGACCACAATTCATAAAAAATCATAATATTACCTGAATTTGATGAAGACGGGACAACACCTGATATCCCAACACCCCTCCTTGAGGAGCACTATACTGAAATGAACATATCTGCCTCACATGAAGCCCATAATCATATTTAAATCCATCCACAAACATCAAGTCTACCTTGCTCGCACCAAACTAGGCTAATAGCCTTACCTGGGTCCATATTAACCCCCTTACTCTCATAATATTTAAGAACAACCATCATAGCCGGGACAACATCCCACAATTCACAACTAACTGGACCGAACGCCTTCCTGGCATAAATTTTCAAACAAGCAATATTGCACTTCCTTATACTTGGTCCAAATCTTCAATCTATTAAGTGACTACATGTCACACTTATACAATATTCTCGTGGTTACGCTCCCACAACCTTTCACACCAGGTAACAAGTCTGCACACCCGCATCACCGACCACACTAATACTGCAAAACACGTCAAGAACCCATGACCAGGGTACAAAGCCCCTTTCACCGAATATCGATCTCCGGTGATACTGAAGATAACACCAGCTTACCCTGAATTTTCACTTTTTCTTGCCCATCCGAGCTCACGACATCCTTGATAACACCGAACCGCAATCTCGATTCTTACTCCCAGTTACATACTGCTTACAGCACCTAACATGCCAATATGAGATAGCGCAAGAATTCCATCATAACTTCTGAACCACCAATAGGGTGAACACTTCATCATACAGAAACCTTTTACTTAACTCAATTCAAGAGTACCATCTCAATACACGAGTGAATTCTCACAATCACCCAACATCCAAATCCTTAAGTAGTGGTCTATACCTCCATAACCCTTCCGGGATCCACCTACACCTGACAGGCCATAGCACTTGAATGCTCCCACATAAAATCTATTACGACGGTCGACAAGCCCCGCACACACCGGCACAAACCACATGCATAAATTAATCACATCGAAGGAACTGATCACTGCCGTAAATGTGCCATTTCAACCATGGCTAATCAATCTATCTTCTTTTAATCACCTTCAATTGCTTCAGGAATAATAGTAACTTCCTTCAACTCATAGCAAACTCAACCCTCACTCATCCCGAGTGACCTTGATTCACGAGACCAAGCTGCCGAAATCCCGAAACCCGTCTCATACCCTCCTGATAATCTTTCTACAACTCGGAGTTTATTTCTCTCACTCCTCCAATACTACCCTGCATGCTGAATATAAAATAGAACACTCCGACCATTTCCCTTTCTCTGAAATTACACTGAAAAAGCTCAATTCTTGATCATATCGCTGCCTTTAACCCTTAAACGCCGCATTCTTAACTTTGAATTCACTAGGACCGCTATTGAGAGTCACTCACTCTGACTGGTCCTGAATACAATCAACTCCAAGGTTCTCCTAGCACATGAACACCTTTTCAATGAAACACGTGACTAAGTCACTACCCTTACAACTCGCATGTTCCTTAGGCATAAATTTTGTATCTTTCAAAGCTTAACCCTGGTCCAACAGGGCCAACCTTTGCACACATTTATCAAATCCCATGCACGATCACCATTTACTCATTTCCCCTTAGCTGAAATAACTTGCCAACACACCGACAATCCGCAAACCTATAATAACACAATCCTGCAACCCAACTGCAGGTGGTGGGACTCCCCCACTTAGCCCGAAGCTACTCCTGGCACCACTCTAGACCCTGCTGAGATCCTTTCCCCTTTGTTAACATGAATCTTGCTCAACGGATCCGTCAAATTCTTCCAAATTCTCTTGCTAGCACTCCCTAATTACTCAAATTCTCTAGCATCATTCACACATCTTGCCTCCTACTGAACAGCCATTAGAATCCCTCACAGAGACTTTCCAACCACACGACCGCTAACCTACTCACAAGAGGTAACCCACCTATGTAATTCACCAACTGACACCTTCCAACGACGTTGTACTGCACTATCTCTACGACATCAATACTCCATCCTAAGCCCGTTCTCATTCACCAACCTTACCAGTCCGCCCGCTCCCCATGGACATCTACTAGCTGCGCTACAATACCTTTTAATTCACCACTATGTTGTCGCTCCCCCACTTTGCGACTGCTCCACTTCCGTTCCTACACCTGGCCTCCTAGAAATAGAACCACCACCTAGCCTCAATTCAATATCATTCTCTGCCAACCACATTCTTCAATACTCCTTCACCATACTCTGGCCCCATGCACCCGAAGAAACCATGGCACTGACGAACTTAACATATACCATTCGATCAAGGACGACGATAACACGTCACAGGTGAATACTCCACCTTACTTGAAACCACCAAGTCTTACTACTTTATCAATCCAAAAATTGGCCATCTATAGATCAATTGACTTCCTTCCGTCGGAATCTAAATACTGAAATCTCGAAATCACACTCTGAGAAGACCTTCCTTCAAGCAATTCATCACCCCCAACATATGGGCGAGCATTTTATCATCATATCAACATCGCGCGATAACCAATCGTAAACATAATCACAACCTGAACATAGCCTCAAAATTCTCAGAAACACAGAAACCGAGCTGAAACAACATAATATTCTCCTACAGGGCAACAACAACAACCCCAACCAACTACACATGGGAAACACCTCGCACCATATCCGTAGCACCATATCAGTTCCTTAAATTCCCGATTCATGGCAAGCGCTTCGCGACGTGTAAGATTGAGTAGGAATAAACTTAGGCTTAAGCCTTAAAGGAATCAAATCGCACGATGAGGAATCAAGAAGGGAAGTGCTCCTAATAGCCCTGTAGCCTCTCGAAGATAAGTACAGACGTCTCCGTACCGATCCGCAAGACTCTACTAGACTTGCTCATGGCTCGTGAGACCTACGGGAACCTAGTGCTCTGATACCACGTTGTCACGACCCAAAATCTACTAAGGTCGTGATGGCGCCGGACACCAACGTCAGGCAATCCAATCATTAACTAGTTGAAATAAATTCTTGTTTTAACATCTTTTTCAAAATCGTTACTTTTCACTTACAAGTTATAATAGGGAATAAAAATTCATCAAATAAATACGACAGGTAAACCATTCCATTTATTAAATTAAATCCCAAACACATCCCAGAACCCGGTGTCGCAAGTGCATGAGCAAATTCTAAGAATTTTACAATTTCTACAAAGCCTGTCCGAAATACAATTAGACAAGGAAATTAAAATAAAATAATACAATACAATACGAGGGAGACTCTGTCAGCTGCGGATCGCCTCCGGATGATGCAGCTCGCCTAAG